>BQNB010062018.1:0-34312 GCA_026074375.1 Tanacetum coccineum
TGTAGTGAGTGCAATCCCGTGATCTTGAGTTCGATCCTAACACACAACTATTATTTTTACGTCCATAAACTAACAGTACAGAATGTTGATAAGATGAAATTAATGTTAGGTTGTGTTCGGGTACCGTTGTGCGTAGTAAAGATTGTTTGGTTCGTTGAGTAGAGATTGTTTGATTTGTTGTGTAGAGATTTCTGTGCGGTTATTATCATCTGTTGAGGTGAGTTCTCGTAGCCCCACTTTTTAAATCTTTTACGTTGGGGTAAAATGATACTCAAATGTGTTTTGAACTGTTTTCTAAACTGTGCGAAGCGTGGTTTTGTTTTCTTGGGACAATTGATGTGCTTATGACTGCTATGTGAATGATATGTGTTGGTACGCTATGTTGTGTGATCTTTCTGTGTGGTTCTTCATCCTAAATATAGCTCCAGCGGGTAGGCTTTAGGTGTGGTATGTCATCGGGGTTGCGACCCTAAGAGCGTTGGTACGCGCTGGTGATAAGACTAGCGGGGATGCTAGGTCTTGGTACATGATTAGCGGGGATGCTAAGTCATGGGTTTGTGATTGCTTTACATATATTCACTGTCATATAACACAATTGTCCAACCGTTTGAGATATTGGCACAACAACTGGGTTTAAGGTCAAACCTACGAGCTCACCAACATTATTGTTGACGTTTTCGAGTATCATTTTCAGGTGTGTTTTGATAAAGGTAAATGGATGGTTTTGGAGACTAGAGATGTGCACCCTTGGGGATTTGGGATCTAAGACTGAGGTCTTACCTATCAAGATTGAAACATGAAATCTTTGTAAATTAACCTTTTGTAAACTTCGGATGGTATTATCTTGTATCTTGTGCAATGTGAATCATTATGTCGCATTTTCGTGTTTTCGCCGCTGACAGGGTGTGACAGTTTAGAAGTACTTGCTTGTAAATCCTGATAGCGTAAGCTCCTTTAAACTTCTCAGTTGCACGAAACACCTCCTTCTTGATTCTTGGTGATGTTCTTGATGATGTTCTTGGTCTTTAAGGTTTCAGGAATGGCCACTTCTTCTGGACTACGTCAGGTATCCATCAGTTATGCACCGGTAGGACTAGGACTACGAACCTATCGCAAGTTAGGCGAGTATGAAATTTGGGTAAAACCCTAATTGATCCTCGGGATCAAAGGGTTACACGATTAGGGTTTAGGAAACCCTAATCGTGCGCGTATTGTAACGATCGACCCAAGGGATTAATCTTTGGGTTTTGCGTTGACTTGGAGTCGACAAGGGTTTCGGCCAAAAGGGTTTTAGAACCCTTTTAATGTTTCGTCTAGTCAAGCAAGAGAGAAGAGGGGAGAGAGGGATTCAGGGTTTAATGAGATTGTGTGTGAGATCTATGAAAACCCTTCATAATGCCCTTGTTTATATAGGCATGGAGAGGAGGTTCTAGATTATTTGGAAACCAAGTAATCTAGTTTGACAAGGAGTCAAACACCTCCTTGCTCTTTGTGGTTTTCGGCCGACCTACACAAACACCCCGTGGGGTTGTTTGTTTGGTCTTTTATCATATTACACACTCTAATATTTATCAAGGATGAATATTAGGATTGGTGTAATTACCCTTTTATCCTCTAATAAAAATAACGTTTTATTTTCATTTTCTCTTTTATCTCTTTCCATTTCATAACTCGTTTCTTATTTTTGCTTGCATTGTCCCATTTAGTGTGCACCGGTGTGACCTTTCGGCATCTCTGTGAAGGCTAGTGGTGAAAGTCGTTGTTTGATTGCACGTTATCCTTTCATGTAGTGTGTGTATTATGTAAGTTAGTTGATACGAATCTACAAACCCTCGTGTCACTTGTATAGATGCGAGAGAAATGGACTTAGACTAGATTCACATGGTTTTATTATGCGACACTTTCCCTCGCATCACTTGTATAAATGCGAGTGGAATGTTTCGTATGGTTGTATGCATTGGTTATAAATACCCCCTACCTCAAGGGTTATGAGGGGTGTGTAACCATTATGTCTTGCAAGACTTTTATCATTCTCTTTTTTTTCTCTCTTTAGATTAGATAGTGTTCACACTCACTCTTTTTATAGTTTCGCGTTGAGATTAAGATTTAGATCTTTCATTTGGTATCAAGAGCTTAGCTTATGATAGATTAAGCTTCTTTGAAGTGTTTAGTGGAAGATTAAATCGTAATTAGGTGTTTTTTAATCTTGTCTTTTGCTTAAAACATAATTTCTTTCTCTAAAATGTTTGATATAATAAAATGGTGGTACTTTGATCATTTAATTGGTTAAATCTTCATCATTTATGTTAATTAATGATGATAAACGTGTATGATTGTACAACTTTGTAAATAGAATTTTGAGACAATGTAAAATATTTTACTTTAACGTTCTTAGCTTGAATTGTGACCGGCATTATGACAAATTTAAAAAACTCTAGATTGAGACTATTAACTTCGTCTTCTTTATTTATACTAGACGAATACCCGTGCATGCACAGAAAATCTCTTGCGGCCGATAATTAACGATATGCAATATTGATAATGTTGTGGCTTTGTACTTGAATGCGAGAAATTCTTAACATAAATGAAATTGCAAACACTTGTAAAATGCAAGAAATTCTTAACTTGTATCAAACAAGACATTCAGTTAAATTGAAAGTAAAACATTACATCATTATGAGATAAAATCTAACAGCACACATTACTTGTCGTGTAAAACTTCTTGGTACACGACATTTGAGGTGTAGACTCCACCTTGATCAAACTCTTTTTCTGGTTTGGAGATCAAACATAATGTTTTGAAACCTGGTTCTACCCAAGATTCAACCAGTTCTGGTCGAAAAACATGTCAAATTAAACCTTTTTTTATATTTTCAAAACTCGTTTTCCGATAGCGACCTCGTGTACCCGCGCATAGCGGCGGAAATTCATGACAACGACCTCGTTTTCGGCAGCGATTCCTGGTGGCAGCTTCTAAGTGTTTATGTTTCTGTGTATTTTTCCATGCAATTGTGATCCCTATTTATAGGTTTACCAAACCCTAGTCAATGAAAATTATGAGAGATTAATGGACCTACCAATGAGTCAATCGATTAATTAATGAGGCAATCAGTTTCGTTTGACTGAGTGTACATATTAGTTTCGTTTGCTATTATTAATTCGTAGGTTATAATGATTTTAATTTTTCCATTGTTTCTTAAAATGAGTCAATCAATTAATTAATGAGGCAATCAGTTTCGTTTGACTGAGTGTACATATCAGTTTCGTTTGCTATTATTAATTCGTAGGTTATAATGATTTTAATTTTTCCAATGTTTCTTAAAATAAGGATTTTTAACTTTTCTAGATTTCAGTTTTTCTAGATTTCTACTTTCAACATTTGGGTAAATCTCCTTTATAAGAAGTATAGATATTCACTAAAAAATTAGATTTATCGACACTTTTTTGTGTCATGAAAACATCTGTCACCATATGTCTATTACGTAGTATCTTGTAATGATGATTAATGAGTTGCTTCGTATTTGATTGTTTTTTTATATAGAAAAATGAGAAAAGTATGTACAACCTAAACTTGTGCTTGAACGAGTTAGGTTAACCCGCGCTCTGCTGCGGGATGTTTGGCGGCCGGTGTTTTTGGTTGGACGTGTTAGAAGGTATATTTTTGTAAAAAAAAAAATTTAAGGTCGTTAAGTAACGACCGATTTCAAGCACTGTTTTGGTGCATTCTAAAAAAAACTAACGGTCGACCGCTAGTGGGGAAAGGGGTATTTTATAAAAAAAAATTAAAATGAGGGTAGTTTTCGTAATTTAACACATAGTGCGAGGGGGTATTTCGTAAATATTTGATGGGCTATTTCGTAAATAAAAAAAGGAACGGGTCGGGGCGGAACGGGTCGGGTCGACCCGACAATACCGATAACTGGAAAAATGCAAGTGAATATTTTGGAAAAGAAAGCAAAAAAACAATTTAAAAAAAAGAAAGAAACATTGATCATAATTTATTTGTTTGGGTTAAACTAGTTAAAGCGAGTATATAAAATATTTGGGTGAAAATATGTATAAAAGTGGAGAAGTATAAGGTAATTATAAGGTAAGTTTATTAAAAAAAAATTGAACAAATAATCCGACGGTCCTAATAATTAGCCAGGCTGACCGACCCAATGCTCGACCATGCCATTACGACTAGGGGTGTAAACGAGTGAGACGAGCCGAGTACGGTCAAGCTCGAGCTCAGTTGAGCTTTATATTTCGAGCTCGAGCTCGACTCGTCGTATAAAACTCGAGCTCGAAACTCGACTCGAGCTCGATTATTTCCACACTTAAGCTCGAACTCGATTTGTATGGAAATCAAGTAAATATATCTATATAAAAGGGTAAAAATGTAATTTAATGGAAGCTCGATAAGGCTCGCGAGCTTCACGAGCAGAGTATTTTTGAGCTCGAACTTGACTCGAAAATATACTCGAGTAGTTCGAACTCGAGCTCGACTCGTTTACATGGAGTCGATTTTTAATAGTTTACGAGTCGATCCCGAGTAGCTTGCTAGTTGTATCGTCTCGTTTACACCTAGAGATGGGTAAAAAAATCGGGTTCCAAACCGGTTTCCGGGTTAAAACCGAAAACCGAACAGGTCAACCCCGGTTTTGACCAAACCGGTTCCGGTTTTTGGCCAAACCGGCGGTTTAGAACCGGTTTAGCTTTCCACCAAAAAACCCGGTTTGACCACCGGTTTTTTAAACCGGTTTCAAAAACCGGTTTGGAACCGAACCCGATTATCTTGAGACAATGGAGGACCCGGGAATCACCCTTTTTCTGATTTTCTTATCCTATCTAGCTTTTCTTGAGGATAACTGGATAGGATCAATGATTTTCTTGTGCTATAAATAAGGGTGTTGTATTACATTGTAAATCACAACTTACATTACATACAATCCTTCTTAAGCAAAAAAATAAAACCCTATCCACCTCAATGGCAATGAATCCACCTCAACGACCGACCGTGTCTGGTTTCAACAAGTGCACTGACATATTCGTGAAATCATACCAACCAATTGAACCCCCGAAGTTTGGAAAGACTTCAACATGTGCATTATGACCAACGGTCAGAAAAAAGCTCAATGCAAGTATTGCTTTCATTTCTTCTCGGAGGGTTCCAACACAACGTTGAAGAATCATATAACTCATCCGCATTGCGAAGTATTAAAGGCGCAGCAAATCAGAATCCGAAGCGAGCAAACATCGATGACGAGATGGGCAAAATATTTCATGTACAATCCGGATTATCTTCGTGAAAAATTCGAAGGGTATTGGTGATTCAAACGAGGTTTCCATTCAACCACTATGACCACGAGCAGACAACGATGGGGTGTCCAGAACACTATGCAACCAAGAACACTCATGGTAAGCGTTCTAACACTCAAACAGTGATGGCAATGAAATTAATGGGTAGCTAGGCTAAACAAGAACAATTGATGGTTTTGCTAACTTACATACTAGGTCAACCTAACAAACGATGTATGGTCCTCCTCATAATTTGCCTCGGTTCTTACATGTGCACGGTTACCACACCGCACATGGATTGAACTTTGATAACCCTAAGTTTTTATAAACAATAAACTTTTGGCAAATGATGAAGCGGGTCATTTCATTCGAAGAATTTCCGTCTCCTCACACGGGTACAAACTTGAAGTATATGTTGGAAAAAGTCTTTGTCATTTATGGTTTGCAACAAAAAATTATGTCAATTACTTTGGATAATGCTAGCAACAACACATCTGCCATGGAAAAACTAATATTAAAATACAACCCACCAATGGCGGGTAGATTTTATCATAGTCTTAGTGTTGCACTACAGCATTAACTGTTTGTGCAAAGCTGGTTTAAAGGTCCCCATAATTAATCAAATGAAATAGTCTTTCAAACAAATGTTAAAAGATGTTTTTAAATCTGGTGATAAAATCCAAAAACGCTATATTAGAATCTATAGGGATGCAGATAAACGTGTTATTTCACCAATTGGACGTTGATAACACGATGGGAACTCTACTTTTGAAATGTTCGAAAGTGTTGAAACAGAAATAAAAAAAAAAACCAAAAGGGGAGGGAAGTGTTGGGGGGGGGTTGATCCACTTTGGCGTAGTTTCAGACATTTTGTGTCAATAAGAATGGTAGAAGGTTTAAATAATTTCCGTGATATATGGGTTATGATTTGTGAAAATGTTAAACCCATTACTTGAATTGTTTCAAAATGCTAGGTTTTTTGTCGTCGTTTACTACCCCAATGCATCTCCATTGGTTACTTCAACGAGAGTTTTTTTCATTGTTTCAAATTATCTAATTAGAACTTGAGGGGGGGTTTGTCATGTATGATTAAACCAGGCATGAAGAAAAACTTAAAATATTTGAAAACATGCCACCGATAATTACTTGTTCAGCAGTCCGCTTTAAAATCCATTTTTTAATGTAACCGGGGAGACTATCTATCGAGATATAATAGGGACTTGGAGTTCAGATGTTAGTTTTGCAACTAGTCATGGATTGGTTTCAACGAATCTTTCAAAGGTTTGTATAATATGGTAAGTATATTGGGGGTGAAAATGTATATACATTATACAAAAAATATGGTACTAACCATACTCAATCAACAAGAGGTGGGGTTCTTCAATCGGGGGTAGTCGGGATCCCTTAGCCGTTTTGCTACACGGTTTAAAAGACAAACAAAAAAAGGCAAGGAATGATCCTACAATGTCCACACGAGTATAGCAATATCTCAAAGCGGATTTTGTTCTCACAAGTAAAACTTCATCCTAAGGACTGTATGGCAACATTTGATGTATTTGGGGGTTTGGAAACAAAGAAAATCATTTTCCTGTTCTAGACCCGCATGGCCATGAATATTAAGTGTCCAAACTTCTTCGTTCTAGCTTCTGAATCCACATTTTTCAACAAGTGTAGGTTGTTGACAATCCGAAAAGCAAACTAACTCCGGAGTCTTAGAGATTATGCATGTGCTTTGAAGGATCACTTAGACGCTCAGAGCGTAAACAAGACACATCTCCTCTTGAACTAGACCCTTAGACGTTTGAAGAAGGTGTCTTTTAATGTCGAGTGCAACAAAATTGGAAGCCACATCAACTTAACCATCAAGAAATTGCGTTAGTATGCTAGTAGCGACGGCTCTTCAGGGAGAACCACCGACATGGATTATATGATGAGCAGCGAGCCGAAGATGAACCAAGACCGAGATGGACATGATGGGTCTATGTCACATGGTTACTACTAGTATTTGTGTATTTTAAAGGTTGTATTTCCTTTAGACGTGTTTTATTCCTTATGTTTGTATTTTCCTTTAGTTGTATTTCGTTTATGTAATATTCAGTTTGTATTAAAATAAAAGTTGAAGGTTATTCAGTTTATAGTATAACACCACAAAAAAAAAAAAAAAAAAAAAAAAAACTCGACCAAACCGTTTTAACACCGTTTTTTTTTATTGTTAACCGTAACCGACCGGTTTTAAGACCGCAAACCGTTCACCATCAAACCGTAATAAACCGGTTTCAAAACCGGTTTTGGGTTATGCCAAACCGGGTTTTCCTCCTTGTTGACCGAAACTGGTTCCTGTTTAACCCAAACCGAACCGATCTGGTTAAACCGACTTTCGACGCACGGATGTCAAATTACACCCCTAATGCACGAACTAGTCTTAGTTATATATTAAAACCATTGTATAACATCTAACTGGCATCTCAGATTCAAATGTTGTACTTCTTTTATTCGTTTACCACATACATTATTGACTTAATTATACGTACTGTTTGGTAGTATTGGATCTCTATTGAGGTAACTTAGTTGAGTTTAAATCGACCAACTATCTCCACTTTAGCAAGTTTATATCACTAATTAAGAGCAATAAAGTCTTATCAATTAGGCTAAGTTTAAAGTCAACTAGAGAGTGCATATGTCTTCAATAATAATGCACCATTAAGTCATTAACAAGAAGAAAAGCAACAAAATGCATAATTCACTTTACTATTTAATCTATCATTTCACGAGATACCATGAAAATGAGATCACCATACATATTATCTTGATTTTGCTTGTGCTAACATATTGCATGAGCTAGTTTATAAGAAAAAAAAGAGTAAATTGCGAAAACGGTTGTTCTTGTGGTTTGCCAAAATTGCAGATTGAGTGCATTTTTCTTTGAAAATGCAGGCGTAATATAAGAAACTTTTGAAACACATATGCAGAGTTACTAAAGATACCGGCATAGTCCCCTATTGAAGCGAAGTGAATATATTCACTCACATCACATGTAAGCTCATTTAGAATATTTCTACCACCAATGACAATTTATCCAACAACTTAAAAGTCGTTATTTTGAAAACTATTATAGCATTCAATTACTTTTCTAAAGATTATAAATAATGTTAGCATATTCCTTAAATATAATTGAACATTTTGTAAGATATTCGATGGTGTTAGTCTATATGAAGATGACGAATGGAGTGATTCGAAGACCCACAGAACTACATAAACACTGTTTGCTTAAACCGAAACCATACGCGTGTCTTGAGTTTATCCAATAAGAGTGAAAGCAATAATTCTATTGTTGCATAAAATAATCATTTTATTAGTTATAAAAGGAGCCCCAAAGAATATAAATTCCAGAAACTCTAAAAAAGCCATAGCTAGCAAAAGCATATGCTATGTCTTGAGATTGTAAGTGTAAGTTTAGGATTTGCTTGATGTTATGCTCATTTGACCCATATGTGTTTATATAATAAAGTAATAAAAGAGTTTGAGCTAATTGTCTAATTATATGAGAATATCTGTGGTTATCAGGAGCGGATGCAAGATTTTATGTTAAAAGAGGCAAACTTAACGTGAATTAAAATTTATAGTGAAAAACAGGGACGAAGCCAGGACCAAATATGACCGGGTGCACAATAATTTTTTAAGGACCCGTTTGGTTCGTAGAATGTTTTGTCAATGAATTTGAATTTATCAAGGATTGAGAATCTTAAGGAATTGGAATGTCAAAATTCAAAATATGTCATGTGTTTGGTTAGGAGAAAGAAATGAAATTCCATGTCAGATTTCTGGTTTACAAAATTCAAAATATGTCATGTGTTTCGTACATTATTAAAAAAATTGTTTTAAATTTTATTCTTACGTTATTTTAAAAAAGATTTTTTTTTAAAAAATTAAAATTTTTTACTTTTTAAAGTATTAAATTTACCAAGTAAAAATATACTTTTTTTTTAAAATTAATTTATTTAAAAAAAATTTACTTTTTAAAAAAAATTACATTTTATAAAAAAATTACTTTTTAAAATTTTTTTTTACCTTTTAAAAAAAAATACTTTTTATAAATTTACCAAGTAAAAATTTACTTTTTTAAAAAAGATTTGCTTTTTAAAAAAACTTTACGTTATAAAAGTTTTAAAAAAATTTAAAAGTTTAAAAAAAAGTAAAAGTTTAAACATTCCTTATACTAAGGAATTAAACATTCCTTATGCAAAGTGATGGAATGTTTAATTCCTTAGTATAAGGAATGTTTAAAATTCCATCACTTCTAATTTCATCTGTATTTCAACCAAACACGATTTGGAATTTGAATCTAATTCCAATTCTTTAAGAATCATGAAGAATCCTTGAACCAAACGGGCCCTAAGTGTAATATAATAGAGTTAAAAAGTGAATTAAACGAAGATTTTATTAAAACGATAAGACTAGAAACACATTTCGATGGACCAGGTGCATTTATGATACATTTGAAAAAAATCGTTGTTTTTTTCATAAATTAACACTACATCGAAAAAATTCATAAGTATCCCGGGCACCCGCGGGACACCCCCTGGCTCTGTCCCTGGTGAAAAATATCGTCCAATGATGTAAATATGGTTCTTTTTCAAACCAGGATACAACCTAAAACCATTATGATTAAGAATGAATTAAATTTAGAAAAGGATAGTTTGCCAAGTGAATTTAAATTTATGTTTGTACAGTAAAGCATGTTTAAGTTGTTTTCGGTTTCTGGAATTTGTTTAATCAACATATCTATAATGAAATATAAAGGGGTTAGTGCCAATAATTATTAAGAAAACAAACCTTTTAGAGGCAAATAACTAATGAATCAAGTCAACTGATAAGGGTGGCTCAACATCCATTAGTCACCATGCTACCTGCATGGTTACAAAGCAGCAAAACTAAAATGCCTCTTGTGTACATCCCGTAGGTTTGCCTACATGCAAATTGCTTTCCTTGGACAACTTTTTCGTAAAAAAGTTAGAGAAAGTTGCTATTTCAAATTAGAAAGCAAGCACGGGATGGGGGGTTTTTCTTTTGCCGAAGTGAAAACCGATCCGTCAGCCTTCGTGTCAAAAGTTTTTTCATCCCTTTTGATTCCCTCGCAGTTAAAGTCTCGGGATTTTACCATTTTTTGATGTTATGTATTTCTTTTTGTTGACTCTATTGTACTTTAAGTTTCTAGCGTCTTGCTAGTTTTTTTTTATTTTTATATATTCCATCTTTGCCGTTAAAAAAAAACATTTTAGACTTAATAATGCATGATATTAGCATGTAATTAGATTGGAGCTATATTGATAGAGGTGGAATTTCTTTTAGCCTATCCATACTTGACTTTTCTTTACTTTGTTCAACACCCCACCACCCTTGCAATCCACATGTCATATGTTAGTTCCTTAAATCATGCAACTCTTGATTGCTTCTTGTTGTCAACAGGGTTAGTGGGTGGTGTTTGTGTTTAACAAGAACCTTTTGCCCGCGCGTTAGATTTCAAATGCACGGTTTCAAGCTACATATAGATTTAAATTTGATGATGTATATCTCATTAAGTTAGCAGTTTTTTGCTTCTTAATGGGTTGATTACTTTAGTTGAATTTAAGTTCCAAAATTCAATCTAAAATAAGGTCACGTAGGTGTTTAATCGTTTTATTAAGTTAGGGGAATTGGTTTAGTTTAAGTAGAATTGTTGTTTGCTTGTTAGTTGTCTCATCATCAATTAACCATACCACCAAAGGTTAAGCACACATTTGTTAGTACCTTATTTTAGCCAGTTTTCATATGAAACTCTAAATTAATAAAAGTGTGCTACTAAAGTAAAATAAAAGTGTTTGGTAAAAAGTCAAGATACAAATTTATGGTGAGATTGTGTTAGAACAACTATGCTTAGTAACGGTGTTGATTACTCACAACACCTACTATTTTTAAGAACTAGCAAGATTACCCGCGCGTTGCTGCGGAGCTTTATTTTTTTGCGAATTTATTGACTCGCTGAGGTTCACACACCTTTCTTTATGAAATTACACAGCAAGCTGGAAGCTTGGTACTAATAGCCTCTAGAGTATAGAGGGGCTATGGAGAGGCGCGCAACCGTGCTTCCTCGCTTCGCCAAGAAAAGCACTTCTTCCTGGTTGAAGGGCGCGCTACAGGCCTACGCTTGTTCCTGCGCGAGAATTTCCGGCGGCCATATCTTGCTCCTTTCTTTCGCCTCAGTAGTGAGCGCTGCTAGATCTGATTCAACTGAATATGGGACTTGGATAGCTAGAGCTAGGAGGAAGGGGCGTGAGATAGGCTTCTAGTCAAGATCCCCAAATCAAGAACCCTAAATTGAAAACCCCAAATCAAGAACCCTAAATCTCCAAATGAACGGGCCTCATCCAACATCCCAACACCCCAATTCCAAAAATCTCCACCACATCTCGATCACGATTTTTGTAACTAATTTTCCAACAACAGTGTCTTCTAAAGATCTATGGAAGCTTTGTGATAGGCAAGGAGTGGTTGCAGATGTGTACATCGCACGAAAGTTATCAAAATCAGGTCGTCGCTTCGGATTCGTTCGTTTCATCAAAAACCCAGATCAAGCGAATCTATTGGAAGATCTAAACAAGATCTGGATTGGGAGTCATCATCTGTTTGCTTCAATTGCACGCTTCGATCGAAAACAAAACTCACAACCGAATCAATCTCATCAGAAACAATCGAATAACACTAAACCTCACGAAACGGGTCACGCTAGTCACACAACGGGAGGACGATCTTATGCATCTGTATTGAATGGTAAGGAGGGGACTCAAAAGCCAGTATTGGCTGGGCCAATAACAAAAAATATCACCCTCGAAAACTCTGATTTATTGGAATTATCTGATACTTCAAGTGTAGTTCTCGCAAAGGTAAGGGATGTTCATCTAATAATTAATATTTATCGCGTTTTAAAAAAAGAGGGATTCTCTGATTTCAAGTGCAAATACATGGGGGGACTCTGGCTCTGGATTGAATTCAGCAGTGACGAGTCAAGGTTAAAGTTTCAAAAAAATACGGAGATGGAATTGTATTTTACCCAACGAAAACTTGTTTCACATAATTTCATTCCCGATGAGCGAATGATCTGGATCGAAATAGATGGACTGCCACTCAATGCATGGACTACTAATGCATTTAAAAAGATAGCAGGCAATTGGGGAGAAACGGTTTTTGTAGATGAAGACGCTGATGAAAATATTGCAAATGGAAGGGTATGTATCAAAACAAAAATAAAAACTCACATCATGGATTCGTGTCTGGTTTCTATCAAGGGAGTCAGATACCAGGTTAGAGTTCGTGAGTTTGCAAATTGGGTACCTGATTTTGCTTCACTAGACAACATCTCACAACATGATTATGAATCAGAGGCGTCGGGAAATGATCAGGATATACATAGTATAAACGAGTCACAAGAAGAAGGGGAGATCAATGATAAGAAGGAGCAAATGGGTTACGAAATGAACGCTCCTGGTAAATCGGTGGACTCCTTTGAAGAAGGCGAGATCATTGGTGAATCGGATGATGGGTGTGTCAAGGATTGTATGGGAAAGAAATTGGACGATGATGTTGAAAAAGATATTGAAGATTGTTCTAACAATGTTACTGAGAAATGTGGGGTGGTAAATAATAATATGTCTAATAATGTGGAAGGTGAGATTCTTGAGGATCATTTTGATGGTGATCGTGGTAATGATACCATTGAAGATAATGCGGATGTTAACCCATCGACTAACGTCTCTTTGGAAGTTAATATCCCAGAAGTTGCAAATGATTCTAGCATTGTGTCTCCATCTACGCCCCCGGGTAATGATCTAAACATTGCTAAAGAGTCTTGTTCTACGTGGCTTGATTATGTTGGTCCTCTAATTACTGACGAGCTAGATTCTGAAAAACGCTGGAGCTATAGAGATCCCAAAGGGAATATTCAAGGGTCGTTCTCTCTCGCGCAATTACATATGTGGAAAGATTATTTTCCAAGCGATTTACAGATTTGGAGTTATTATGGCAATGTAAAAGAAACTATTCTCCTACACAATGCATTAAAGAGACGAACAAAGAATGCCGGTTAGATCTCTTTGCATTTGTGGTACGTTTCAACGGGTGTTCGGCTTCGTCCATGGGAGGTCTTTTTTTAGGCGTCGCGTTGGGATCTCCCTTCTGATTTCAGTAGCCGTCGGTTTTTTTGCGTGTTTGTTTTGTATCGTTAGAACTTATTCTGTTTCTTTTTTCTTTTGTCTGTTGGATCGATTTGTGTGTGTCTTTTTCTTGCTAGCTTCTTACTAGCATTTTTTAATAAAATTTCTAATTGCCGTTCAAAAAAAAAATACTAATACTAGATCAAGAAGATTGGTAAACATTTTTTTAATCAGTGCATAGGTATTTAAATTGTGCATATGTGTTTTCTAGTTGCATAGTTCAAATTGTCTTTTGATATTATGCTAGTTTATTTACCAAGGATAACTTATGAATTTCTAGCGTTGTTACGATGTAGTAGATTCGACTTGATATACTTAATCCATCTAAGTGTTGATGATATGTAACTGCAACCTAGCCACTGATGTACATGATTTTGTTGTGATTTTGCGTGCTTTATCGCGTACGATATCGGATTGTTGTTAATAATGAACATGTTATGTAATGGTAGTTTAAGCTGGTTTACATGTATACAATTTCATTGTTGACCAATGGTTCTATGTATCCTTTTTGAGATTTAATTTGTTGTTTTTACAAAAAAGTAATAACGTAAACATGTATCCCTGTGTATTTTATGGTTGATATAAATTAATAGAGTTGTGTATATGTATTTTAAGGTTAATATAAAATTAACGGAATGATGGATGTGTGTTTTATGGTTGGTATAAAATCAATAAAGGAGTGTGCATATGTGTTTTAGGGTTCATATAAAATCCGATGTGCTTTTTAGAGTTGTGTGCATATCTATTCTAAGGTTAATATAAAATTAGTTTGTTGCTAATTTTTATACTTTTTTTATATGTGTATCAGGTATGATTTGCTAAATTTAGAAAATGTTGACAACAAAGAGTGTGCACATATGTTCGCCTAAAGTTGAGGAGTCTGCACATATGTTCGGCTTCTCAAAATGTTGACAACAACGAGTGTACATATATGAAAGCCTTCTAAAAATGTTGACCATGAATGAACATCTACATACATAAAAATAGAAGTTGAATACACATGTACACACAAGTGCGTATAAGTGGACTCGATACAAGGCTAGAGGAGTGTCTAACTCGAAGAAACACATGTGCATGCGTATGCAAAATCAAATCCGGTTATGTTAATGATTATCCGTGCACACATGTATACACTTGTATTGTATTTTTATTTTTATGATGCTAGATATGCGTACACTTAAGGTGCAATCTTGGAAAAAAGAGTATTAAAGTTTGTGTACATGTATTTGGTGTCGAGAAACAATAAATTTGTCATCAATGAAACTTCTTACATTTTTTTAAATTTATTAAAATATTCTTATGTATAATAATGTTTTATTTAGTGCATGAACAAATTTTTATACCTTTGCAAAGTAGCAATGCAGATGTGCAAAGCCCATTGTAGAAAGTTGGTTGATTTTTGAAAAATTAAGAGAATTTTAAACCGTCAAAACTTGCTAATTAGGAATAAATAAAAATGATTGGTTTTAATTAATTTATAAAAGAGATGGAAACTTGAATTTGACTATAATACCCTTTAGATTAAAAACTAAATATTTAAAATGGAAAATAGAATGAATGATTCAGATTGGTTCTCGGCAAATATGCTCCCTGTGGTTTTCCAAATTTGCAGATTTGCTCCCCAACTTCATGAAAGTGCAGGCGGCCTCCCCAAAACGAAACTTGTGTCGCATTCATGCTCCCTGGCAGGGAGCACGAGTGCAATGAAAATTTAGACTATTAATTCAATTTCTTTTTCATCAACAAACATAATTAAACACATAGATCTTGGAGGAAAATAACCTAAAAAGCTAGAAAATGTATATATCTAAAAAACTCAAATACAACTAAAACAACCCTCAAAATCTTCAAAAAAAAACCTCAGGGATGCGAGGTTTTAGATGGTGGAAATCATAGCAGTGGTTTGTCTCGATTCGGTGGTCAGGGCTTTCATGGTGAGGGGTTTACATGGTGGGAGTGGTGATGGTGGATGATTTTTTGTATTCTCTTCCCTTGAGAATTGAATTCACACGCCTGCTTATCTTATAAAACTGCCGTTTTACAAATGCCATATACCGATCAAATTAGAAGCTTTTCAATGGTAGGAAAATGGAGAGGCTGCTAATGAAGACGAAAATACTCCCTCATTAAAACCCTATACCTACTTGCAACTTTAATGATAAGCAAATGGAGAGGCTGATCTTGAAGACGATTTGTAAATGCTCCCTCATTAAGACAGCACATTGAATATTGAAAAACTGAATCTTTTATAGTATAAGGATAACCGACTTTGTGAACAACCTACAACCATGCAAGTACAACTTACAACCACAATGCACAAACAAAAGCTTATAATTAATAGAACGTGTACAACAAGAATCACCCCTAACTTAACTATACCTTTTAGTTCTATCGTTCTTTCCATCAATTCTATCTTCCAAATCATCAAAATGCTCCTGCAAATCATCGCGGCCGCCTTTATAATATGGTTAATCTTCCAACCGCAGTTTCCCAAATTTCACGTTGATGATGTTACATTGACGAAATTTACACACTCATCCACTAACAACACGTTATACTACAACATGGCCGTGAGCATGACGTTAAGAAACCCTAACAAGCGGCTAGGTATCTACTACGATAAGTTTGAGGTTAATGGAAGGCATTAGATTTGCAAGTAATGATTTAATGCCGTTTTATTTAGGGCATAAGACGGAGAAGAATGTTAGTACGGTTATTAAAGGACAACAAGTGATGGTGTTTGGTAATGGGTATAAAGAGAAGTATGATGGTGAGCGTAAAGATAACGTTTACAATATTGATTTGAAGTTAAGGTTGAAGATTAGGTTTAAGGTGTTTGGGATAAAATCGCTTAAAAAATTTACACGGAAATATAATCCTGGTTTGAATTCCATTAAGCAGGAATTAAGGGAAGATTTCGAGAGTTAACCTCCAGAGGACCAAGTGTGATTTCAGTCGGTAGTTTGTTTATTCGAATTCGCAAAAATTGATAACTAGCTAGCCATATGTTTTGATCCGTTTACTATTAGTTGTTTATTTTGGTTATTCTTTTTCAGGGAATATACGTATTAATTGTTTGTTTTTTGTTATGATTATGAATTATGGCATGAATTAGTTGAATGGACTTAGCTGTTTTTTTTTTTGTAAATTTTGGATTGGTTTTGACTTTGATGATGATTTTAGTTTAGTTTTTGGAATGTGAATAGCGGACATAACTCATAATCAAAATCAAACTCTTGGAAAGTTTGATTATTCATGTTTAATCAATGGAGTGTTACTATACATTGGGGTGTTAAATGTGAATCAGATAAGACATATGACAGTCATCATTATATATTGACGTTAGATTTGAGTATTCATGTTTTAATATATATAAACTTCAAAAACAAGTTAATTAAGCAGCAATAATTAAGCTATTACATGTCTAATAAATAAGTTTTACATCTTTCTCAAGCAATTAACTCATCTTCTGTGCAATCCCTTAACTTTATCTTTGCAACGTCCATTCCATCAGTCACAACCACATCGCAACATTCTGTTTTACCATTCTGCAACAGAAAACACGTTGCGTAACAGTTATTTGTGGTTAGTACATGAAATTTTTACCATCTAAGCACCAAGCTCATACATATATAATGTTTGTAATGAGAGCATAAACATGCATGGTAAATTTCCAACACTATAAATCTTCATAAAACTAAATGCGAAAGTTAAACTCACCTGGTTAGGTTTTGTCACAGGTGACAAAACTTCAATTCTTGATACCATATCTGCAGAATGGTTACCAGCTAATCCACAACTCGGCAATCCACGTGGAGCCATGCGAACGTAATTAGTTACAACTTCATGGTCATTGATCTTCTTTATCGAGTCAAATGAAAACACATGAGGAGTTGCACATGGGTCATTTGAGAGCGGTCTAGTGTTAAACATATAAAAAGGTGGCTTAAAACCCCTTGACCATGGCCTGAATGTCTCAAGTGGGATCTTTAAGATGCTACGCGGAATGATTTTCTCGTATATGTGAACTGAGAAGCCCCAAGAGAGTGAAAAAGACCAACTTAGTTTTCTGTTGTAGCATATAGTTTGCTGTAGTAAACGTGATTGGTCAACGTTTGCAGCTTTCATTAGATGTTTTGCAGATTCAGAACGATCCATGGTGCGGAAAAATGGATCTATGTGGTCGATGTGATGAAGGGAAAGCAATGGAGCCTTTGGGTGCGAAGAAAATAACCCTGATATATCTCCACGTAGATCAATCTGTAAATTACAAATCTATTATCGCTACAACGATTTCAACTTTTAGCGTCGATGCTAAACAGTTTAAATAATGTTAATTACCTGATGAAGACCTTGATGAGCAGTCATTGAGACTCCAAAATCATTGACACAAGTCATTAAAATTAGATCAGCACTGTTTAGATATGGATACCTTCTAAAACAATCTTCTATATTTTTCTGCACCATTTTTGCCAATGGGTAACTCATTATTAGTCCTGCACCACCAAATCCCATGTCATGTGAATAGATTTGGTTAGACATATAACACTCCGAATGACCACCTATATATATGTACTTAGTATGATCATATGTCGACAAAACATCCACCAAATTGTCAACAAAAAACATGGAGTCGTCGTCTCCCATGATATACCACCTCACCCCTTCCCTCTCTTCTCTAAAAACCTCTATAACGCCATGCACCATTCGAACCATGATTGGTGCAACATGTTTTGTTTCGTTTAGTAACTTTGAAATATCATCAGAGATACGAAAAGGGGGAGATGCAGGCGACCATGGTAGTAGATCGTTGGTGGGGTGGGTGTCAAGGTAGAGGAACCCACGGGTGACATTTGGGCGCCACCATGACTCAATGTACGGTTTTCGGTAATGCCATGCCTTTGTGGACCCAAGAAGCCCGAAAACAAGGTGGGAGATATTGGTGGTGCTTTCTTGAGGTAGTGAGGACGACTTGCGTGTTGTGACTAATTGAAAGATGTCGGTTTGGAAATAATTTGGTTGGTTTGAGAACAAAAGAACAATGAAGACGAGAAGGATTGATGCCGAAACTGCAAGTGTTTTGCAGCTTATGATTGGCGTTGGTACTTTCATAATAGAAGCAGTGGCTAAAGGTAAAATGAAGATGGTGCTAAGATAGATGAGTGAGCTTGCGCTATTTATATTATTCAGTTTAAGAGCTAGCATTCCATGTTGTAATGATTCAAGTAGCATCAAATTAACGTTTTATGATGAGGCTTTAACAATAAAAATGTGATCGTGAGTAATCACTTTTAACTTGATACATGCATGCATACCGGTCTCATGTTATACATGCATGTATGTAGCTCGCAAAAATATGAGTTGGGTCACGTTTTCATTAACAAATCTAATGCTTTGCTTTTAGGGGAAACGATAAAAATAACCATTTTTACGAACATACTTCACCAAATACTTATTTTTTATCAAAAAGTTCCGAAATTATCACAAAAACCGCAAGTTTTGCGAGAGTTTGTGAATTTAACAAAAACTTCGCAAATTTTGACTTTGCGGGGTCAAACCTCGCGATTCTTTCTCGGGATTGCTCGAAAGCATTGATTGTATGCATTGAGAATTGATAAAATGTCCAAAGTCATGGCACGACCAATTTGGAAGAAATGATAAAAATTATCCAACAATAATGCTCGAAGTTGTTGCTAGTCAGGATTTTTGGATTTAGCATGCGTTTTTTGGTCTAGCGGGTGTGAATAATGACTAAACGGTTTTAAATAATTTCCCGTTATTCGACGACCTTCTTGATGACATCGCACTATGGCTCCGTTTCTAGTCAATGGAGTTCAATATTAAAAAGGGCATAACCTAGCTGGCAGTATATACCCACAGTGGGCAACGTTTGTCAAATCTTTTACGGTTGCACGAGACAAAAACATGGGAATTTTAAATGACGACAAGAAAGTGCAAGAAAAGATGTCGAACGAGCTTTCTGTGTTCTCCAAGAACGTTGGAGAATTATACAATAACCGACACGTTGTTATCATATCAACAAGATACGAAGAATCATGTATTCTTGCATCATATTACATAACATGATATTGAAAATTCAAAAGTTTGCCATAAGTGAATTCAACGAGATGTATGTTTCTCCGCACCAAACATGCAACGTACTTGGATCAAAAGACGTAAAGTTCAACGAAGAAAGGCAAAAGAATTACGTGGCAGAGAAACTCACGAAAGCCTTCAACAAAATATTATGGAGCATCTATTGCGACGATATCAACAACAAAATGAATGAAATATTTGACATAATAATAATTTGAAGTATTTTTAATTTTTCGTATTCTTTTAATCTTTTTTCGTTTTATTTTTTAATTTTCGTATGTTTTTTTATTTTATTGTAATTTTTATTTTTAATCTAAATGAATGAAGGGTCCGTTTAGTTTGTTAACAAGAATCACTATCGGTATAGGTTTGGTTATTGAGTGGAATGGAAATGGATATTAGGTTTCATATGATTGTCGTATTCATTGTTTGGTTGTGTCTAGAAATTCTTGTTATAAATAAAGAAGAATAGTATATTTGTTTAACATAAAATATTTTAAAAAGAAAAATTAAACACGAATTCCACACAAAAAGGTTCAAAATCTGAACAAATTTCTTTATCTTTAATTAAATCTATAAAAGGTTTTCCAAACCAAAAATACAAGTACAGAACTAGTTTTCTTCTCTATCAATTGTATGCTTCTTGCTTTACTAAAGAGTATGAAATTTGATGAGTTGATGACAGTGGGAAAGAACAAGAGTGGTACTGAGATGAACCATCACCGGTGAAAATGTTGGCGCAATTTTGATGATCGGAAAACCAGCGTTAATTGTTATGTAGCAAACTTTGACAACGAATAAATCTTTCCAACAAAAATATACCCAAAACAATTGCTTGATTGATCACACACAAAGGGTTTTATTGAGTTGACAAAAGAATAAAATTAGAATAAAGAACATTATTATGGTCATTTTCATTTTGGAGAGAGATGACCAAAAACATTAAAAAAAACCCACCCATTAGAACCTGTGAATGGGTACGTGGGTATCTGACACGATTTGATTTGATTCCATAGATTTTTATTAACCCAAACATTATTTTGTATTATGATACCTTATACTTTATCAGTCTATTCAAATTTAACAAACAGACCAGAAAGTTATTGTTTTGTAGACAACGTAAATAAATTGGGAGTCATAAAAAATGTAAGTTTGTGCAAGTATATTGTTGTGTCTTTTTTTATAGGCGTGTTGGGCATTTTAATTTTACAACTTACTTTCTCATATGTAAACCATTGGTACCGTTGTAATAAATTTATTGCTTATATCCATAACCAGAACTTTGCACTTGTGTCAATTTTGGTACGTAACACTGAATGTTCCACAAGTTTAACAGGCTATAACGACTTACGTGCTTCCTTATCACTATTCATTCTTCTTCTCAGCTGGATCTTGCGATACGCTGATTTGGAACACATCGGGCGGGGGGGGGGGATAATAAAAACAATTGATATAAACTTTAGCACTATTCGCGAAGAACAAATGTTATACCTTTAGCTACTATTCGCGAAGAGCATTGATTAGGTGCACTACTCCAAGGAAAAACATAGTCCACGTTTCAATTGGAACCACCTATCTCGCAGAACGAACAATGTTATACCTTAGCCACTATTCGTTGTCAATATTTCTTTAAGTTTTTATTCGTGGAATAAAATTTGAATTTTTTTTGCAAAAAACTTTAAATAAAAATCATACTTTTTAAAAACGTAATAAATGTATATAAAGCGTTTAATATTTTTTGAAATTTTTTATTTTTTTCATAGGAATAGTTTTGTTTTATAATATATATATATATTTGATTTTTCTTTACTTTAAATAGCTGTTTTTTTTTAAAATTTTAAATGAAAATTTATTTTTTGAAGAATAAACAGCAATTAAGTTTTTATTTGTAAATTTTTATTTACTTAATTAATTTAATTTCCATTTGAAAAAAAAATTGATTATTTATTATAAAATTTTAACAATTATCAATTTTTTAAAAGTGCGCATTTTGGTTTTATATTTATTAAAATTAAAATTTTTAAAAGTGCGATTTTGTTTTAAAAAAAGTTGTAAAAAATAAATTTCTTTACGAATAATAATGTAAAAAAATATTTTTTTTTAAATTTAAAAAGTAAGAAAAAAATGTAAAATTGTTTATAAAATTAAGTTTTAATAAAGTGCGATTTTTTTTTAATTTTGTAAAAAAAGTTCAACCATATGAGCAATAAATTTAGTACACGTACCATATGAGTACATGTGAGAAAGTACGTGGCTATTTAAAGCCAAAAACCCTCATTTTAATTTTCGCTTAATTTAAAAAAAATATTAACACGTCAGATTTTACCAAAAAGGTAACCGGTTTTACAAGTAGCCGGTAATAAATGTACCATATTGACACGAAATGTAAAGTTCATGTACCATATGGATAATAAATTTAGTACACGTACCATATGGGTACATTTGAAAAAGTACGTGGCTATTTAAAGCCAAAAACCCAACATTTTTACGCCTCTTCTTTTTTGCTTTTATGGATGTGAGAAATAAAATAACTATGACGACTAAAAACATTTTACTCTTTTTTTCTTCTTTTTCATTTTAGAGAGATCAGTATAGTATTTGACTACTATTTGTTGTAGTTATTTGACTAGATTGAGTTGGTTAAGATGTGAATTAACATTTAAAAAAAAAGTATCAATCAATGCTTTCAAAATCAAGTCACTAATGAACGTTCTAAAGTAGGGCAAATGGCACAAAAATGCATTCAATTTAGTTTTTTTTCAATCAAGGTACTCTATATTTTATCATAGTATGCACACTCCGCAATAATTCTCCCCCACCAGTGAAAAGTCCTCAAGAGCCTTCCCGTGTACGTGTGTCGTGAGGTGGCCAAGCGGGAAAAAGTGACCACTCGACCACTCCATGGTCAATACTCATAACTTCAATTCATGTTGTGTAAATGGTCATCAACATTCTTAACAGGTTTAGAAGGAAAGGATTTCGACCCGAGATTATTGTGCTATGTTGGAGGCTTGGAGCGTATGTAACAATGCTTTCGACAATTATTACTACCTCCATGACCTTTGTATAAACAAATGTTGTACAACTAAATATCAAATAGCATCCATGTATGAGAACAAATCATTTGGTTTTGAAGTCCATCCTTGTGATCACAAGTCTGGTAGTTTGGTCGAACCAGCAAAGTTTTCTGCATATGTGTTCGAAAGTTGATAATCGAAACCTTTCCATTTGGCTAACTTGCAAGAATCATGATTATATCTTATTTGTGTATGTGTCTCAACTCATATTTTTATTGGATTGTATCGCAAACAAAGCCGTGTTCCATGTTAAAGGAGGTTCACTTTTGGTAATCTTCAAAACAAAGTTAAGTGACGTCTAGTGTTTTTTTTTTCACCTTTCTTGTACATATTGCAAACCAAAGAGTCTCTATCGTCAAGATTCATCCATATATAGATGCATAAGACTTGTCGAATACACCACACGACTCTTTACATACTAGTAGCACTGCGGATTTGATACGAGTAACACACGACACTACCTACTGTAAATATCAGTACTCACATCATCGGTCTAACATTGTATATTAATCTATACTCACATCATCTTCTATTTTTCCTTCAAAATTTTTAAAGATTTTCATATATAAATTTAAGCAAATACTACTAACTAAGCATCACGTACAATCATATAATGCAACAACATATTCAACAATTAATTTTTCAACTCTTTCATTTATTGTCAAAAAACACCCTTTAAAGAAAATACATTTTAAAGGCCGTATTGTACAAACTAATCAAACACAAATGTTTCATACAGTTAATATAAAACTTCGTACAAACGATGAAAGTTATCATTTGTTTGACGATATTGTTTCGCGTTTTTTCACTTGGTGCCTTTCTAGATGTAATTGTACTTTTAGTTGGGATAGTTGGTTGCAACACCCCTATTTGATCTCTTTGTAATTCTTTTTCTAGCTTCTTGCTAGTTGGTTTTATAATAATTGCCGTTCTAAAAAAATAAAATAAAAATCTATAAATATAACACACCAAACAACTCACTAAAAAAACATAAAAAAAAACACTTTTATATTTGCACATCATGCACCACCCAACGGACCTCACCTTCTACCAAAACCCACACCGCTCATATTGTCGTCGTTGTAGCTATAACTGATTGACCATGAACCACAACCATCACACGCAAACCACCACGAACCAAAAATACTTTAGAAAAAAAGTCTCGCCAAAAATATAATCATCCGGGTACCCGTTGTCGCAACGCACAGATACCCAAGCTTGTTTATGTTTAGCTGGTTCATTATTTTAACCGATCCAATCCCGAACTCTTTACGAACGTCTTGACTCATTTCAACCCCTAGCTCCAATGTTTAAACTTTTAATCACATATATATATTGTATATATATAACTTCTATGAGAGAATCAAAAAAGGCCAAGTGGAATTCTACGATGTCGCTCGTATGATTGTAAAACCAAAAGTAAACGCTTAAAAAACTAAAGTTCTTTGGGCATCCCACATCGGTGGAGTTTGTAACCAAAAGTGGCTATATATACATAAGCATACACATTTGTAACATTGAGTTGTAAATGGGTTTAAGTCCTTATGGTAATTGGTAAACGCGTTTGAAAAATTCAAATTTGTCTACCAATTGTCATAGAGCCTAAAACACATTTCAATCTTATATTTTTGTTTAAGTAAAAAATCTAAGGAAAATAAAATTCCATTGGAGCAATTAAGAAATACGACTAATACTCTAGGGAAAAGCTTAGACTAAAAAATATTTTACAAAATCATAGTAAAAGTGTAACATTTTATAGTTCTGATTTTGTGAATGTCATGAGGCAGTTTCAGAATATACGGTGCAAGCATTTTATGTGCTATAACTACGGGTGTTAACGAGTCGAGCTCGAGCTCGTTTAACTCGACTCGGGCTTGAAAATTCTCGAGCTCGAACAAGAATTAGAGCTCGATTAGTTTTACGAGCCGAGCTTGAAAAACTACTATTCGGCTCGGCTCGTTCGAAAACTCGATTAGTTATTCGAGTCGAACGAGCTAAGCGAGCTAAACGAGTCGAACGAACTAATCGAGCTATTGCTAACAGTGAATTGGCTCATTCGTCAATTTCATATTACTTCAATTTAAGATAATTAATAATCATTTAATTTGAACTCAAAACCACTACTCTCCTTATTACTTATAAGTTACTGTATATACATTGAATTCTAATACTAGCATTAAATAAGATAGCACTAAATGCTCGCTCATGTTCCTTTCTTAAGCTTTTGTTTATATACATAAAAAAAATGTTGATGGAACACTTACATGTTAAAATCAATATTCTATTGCACAATATGACCCGTTATCTTATTTTAACATTAGAAAATGGCTCATGTTATTTGTACCCCCCTGGAAAGCCATTTTCCGTTTTTTTTTTTGTTTTTTTATAATTTTGTTTATATTATAAAACAGCGAAACGCAGAATGCGGAACGAAAATTATAAAGTTTAACAGGTCAAAAGTATGAAACTGTCAAAAATTACGCAACAGAAACTGATAAAAAACTGCGTTGCACCATAAAAGATGGGACAAAATAAACAAAAAGTACGAAACATCCGTACTTTTTGTGGGCCAAAAAAGGTACCAATAGCAGCAACCGTAAATAATATCCAAAAGCAAGATACTATTTTAATTGTGCATACACATTACACATGACATGTATTAAGGAAAAGGGACGTAATGGAGACCTGGATACATATTCGTAGGGAATTGATTTGCACGCTCCTAAATTTTATTGGGACACTCTATTATAATATATGCACTTAACAGTTGTACTTTCTGCTTTAACTACTTATACATTAGAGTGTCCCAATAAGATTTTGAATGTGCAAATCACTTGCCATATTTGTATGTTCAAATGTTAAATAGGACCACTCCAATAGTACAATTAACATGATCCTGAATATTACTCGTATTTCTACAATAAACATTCCTCTTTAGGAATACAAAGTTCTAAAAGCGTTTGGTATCTTATGGTGTCTTAGGGTGGTGTTATGGAAAAAGCGGTATCACCTAAATACTTTTTTCTTATAACCTGAGAATCTGGGTATGAGCATATCGAGTCGAATCTCGGTACCGAACTGAAACCGTACCAAAATAGTACCGACTCCCGATATCCGATACCATGAATCGAGCAAAAAAAATCAGGACCACTAATTTGGTACTTGTACCAAAACGGGATAGTACCGAAAAATACGTGAAATTTGAGTAGTCATAAGGAAAAAAACCAAACGTCCCAAAAACGTACTGTAACAACCATATCTCTATGATAAATCTAAAAATAAAAATAAAACCCTAACTTATTATTAGTCGCTCAAATCTTCAAATTTACTATATTTAAATCATCATCATTGAAAAAAATATTTTTTTTCTATTTTACATATGCAATAAGACATCCATAATATGCACCGTAGTTTGAATAATTATTAGTTTGTCTTATTTAATAATGAAGATATATAGTTACATCAATGATTATTAGTTTATATATCGAATTTGCACGTATCAGTATACATATATTAGCTTGTCGACTCACGTTGTTAGTCACATACGAGTATATTATTAGTATATAATGATTATTAGTTTATTATATCTAGTTCGCATATATAATTATAAATAGTTACGTCAATGATTATTAGTTTATTTTGTATATAATTCGTATATGTTGATTTTATGTAGAGAGATGACACAATTTTTAAAGAAACCATAATGTTAATATTGATGAATCGGATTCGGGTTTTGATAATGAACCTTGGGTTCGAAATATACGTTATATCCTGTTTTTTGCTATCGTCATAGAAAGTTACTAGCGTGAAATCTATAATTTTATTTTTAGGCTAACAAAAAACGGGAAGTACCGGATAGGTACCGATTCCCGGTACCAGGCACCTATACCGGTTCCGGTACCTAGATCCCGTCCGGTACGGTACCAGTACACCCGTTTCATGCTCGGCAAAAAATCAGTACCACCAATTTGGTACGAGTTCGATACCAATCTGGTGTCGTGCTCATCCCTATGAGAATCTATCACACAACACAAAATATCATCCATTTATTTTTTATGTCGTGAGACACCCTATAACCTACATATAACCCTCTAAAACACAAATAAAAAAATTACCTAAGACAATCCCACCTCGTGGGCTGACGGTGGTGGCGCGAGAAATTCATAGCCTAAAGCGAGTGTCGGTTTAGCGTCATCATCTTGGTGTTATGGTTTTAAAGAAGATGAATGTACCTTATCATATTGAGTGTTCTTATACAAATACTTTGCGATAACAACAAATGAGTTTTGTAAACCATAATCTTATTAGTTATGATTAACCATCTCTAAAGCGAAAAATTAACAATGAAATCATATCAAACGTTTCTTATTTAAAATAGGGTTAATATATACAAAGAGGTTACTAAAGTTTACGAAAATGTTCTTCTAAGTAACTAGAGTTTCATTTTGTTAATCTGAGTTACCCAAGTTCGCGTGACCGGTTGTTTACGTTACTCCCTATGTTACAACTTAGGATAACAAGTTAAAATCCTGTGTGGCAAGGTTAAATGGCAAAAATACCCCCATCTTCAACATCTTTCATCTTTAATCTCTTTTTTTCAAGCAACCTCTCAATGATTCCGGCAATCTTTTAATTTTTCGACCACCTATTATTTCCCGACCACCATTCTAAAAACACCAAGTTTTCATTCGATCATTGGTAAAGTTATTTTTTTCCCATGTTTCCAAGTCAAACACATTGAAAGGTGTCAAATGTGATTACAAAAAGTTTATATTGTTATTGAAAGACTATGATTCTTGTGAATATATTTGACAGGCTAATTGATTATAAGAAGTTTTAAGACTTTTAATGAATAGTGTTCCAGGTCAAGGCACCCTGAACCAACCCATTTTAACATGTACAAAAAGATTACGGTTCTGTCCTCATCTAACCCACCTGCGTGACCCCTTATCTAACACACTAACACACCTACATGCTGCTAGAAATTAATCCTCATGCACATAACAATAAGTTACAAGTTGAACAACAAAGATATGTCGGAGGAAGGACAAATCAACAACTTCCCTCGTGGTTTATGAAGCTGAGCTGCCTTACAAATGTTGGGTAACCTAATTAACCAACCCGTGAACTTGAGTAACTCAGATGAACAAAATGAAACTCTAGTTATTTAGGCGAACATTTTCGTAAACTTTAGTAACCTCTTTGTATATTAACCCTTTAAAATAATATTTGAAATGATTAGATGTGTACACTTATCAAATATGTAAGTTCATCAAGTGTTAACCTTAGTAATTCAAAAATAATAAACCATAACCTATAAAGCTATAATCGACAAATTTAACATTTTTAGCGGTAACAATAAACGTTTTGTTTGAACTATTATTAATCTCGCTTTGGCTAGCTCCAAAGTATTTTTGCCAAGTATTTTTTATTATTCACAAAATATTAAAATGCACAAATATTTCATTATAAATAAGACTTTTACTAATCCTCTGATGCCAGCGAGTGAAAAACAAGTGCCAAAATAAAATACACAAAATATTAAAATGCACAAATATTTCATTATAAATAAGACTTTTACTAATCCTTTACGCTGCGTTCTCGAGTTTGTTTTTGAGGAGAAAAGAAAGGAAATGCTAAGAAATATAAATAATCTTGTGTTCTCAAGTTTTTATAAAAAGGAAAAGAAAGGGTTTACATAGGAAAGAAGAGAGAAATTTTGAACCAAAGTTATCCTCCCATTTTTGAGAGGATTACCTAGGAAAGGAAATGATACATCTTAAATTTTGGTTAGAAAGACTATATTACCCCCCACAAACTACAAAGGCTAATATACAAGAGGGGCATTGTTGTAAATTGTCATATTTACATTACTTTCCTTCCAACTTAAGAACATGGATCATACACACTTTCCTTGCATTTCCTTTCCGTTTTGTCCCACTCGAGAACGCAAACAAGATTGTATGATATCCTTTCTTTTTTTTCTCTGCCCCTCCCATTCTTTTCTTTTTCTACCGTCCTAAACTCGAGAACGCACCGTTAATGCCAGCGAGTGAAAAACAAGTGCCAAAATAAAATACTTGTGGCGCGTGTCCTATTTCTTCCACGCCGCTCACCAAGCCCCTTCATGCTAACAAACCGCTTCAAGCAACCTTTGAACATGCATACCATGCCTTATCTTTTTTTGATAGACAAGTTGGCATGTTTTTAGAATTTTTTTATTAAAATACTCCAATGTATGCATTAGACGATTGTACTTTAAATATAAGCTTCTTTAATTGCTTGTTTTTTTTTAACGGCTGATAATTTATTGATAAAAAAAGGTCTAGCAAGGAGCTAGAAACTTCGAAGAACATATGAAAACAAGAAAAAAAGAAAAGCAAAAAGATGCAACCAGGGACTTTAACTGCGAGGGTATCTAAAGGGATGAAAAAACTTTTGGACAAAGGCCGAGCAATCGGTTTTCACTCCGCCAAAAGAAAAACCCCCCACCACGGAGGCCGAGCCGCCGGTTTTCACTCCGAAGTGGTTTTTGAAGAAACCCCAAACAAGCCCCGAGGACGAAGACGAGACAAGAAAGCACTCATCTAAAACGAAGAAATCAACCATTGTCCAAGCACGCGGTCATTAAAGGGGACTTCAGCCATTCAGTTAAAGGATAAGATCAAATTTCCTCTGTTGTGAAGCCAAGAAAACGAAGAAGACCGAACATAATCAAAAATGTCACTTTTCCTCAGCGGTTGAGAGTTAAAAGACGTAACACTATTTCGGAATTTCTAAAGCCATCAAAAAACCGAAGTAGAAATGACGTAAAGCCTGTGTTTCATTTCTTTAATTGCTTGTACACTGAAGTATCTCAATAAAATTTGTGAGTATGCAAATCACTACCTTTTTGAAAATGGTGTAATACTTTACGAGTTAAACATGTAATTCGAGCTTTATAAAAAATAACAATCCCGTATATATCCAACTATACCCTATAATGACATATTCGTCCAAAAGAGGTTGAAGATGACACTGTTACGAAGTCGTCGAACCGATAGATCGGTTTGAGTGAGTAGGTCAGTTTGGGTGCACTGTGGTTTCGCGGCTTGAGCCAACACTGTTCACACACGAAGCCGAGCCGAAGGCTTAGAGGATTAGAGAAATGGGATTTTTTGTTGAGTGGGTAAGGTTTGTTCCATGCAAAACACGTGTTTTTCAATACCCCTCTCACTTACAATATCAACTTATTTTTTGGTTGTCTAATTTCTCTCTCTAAACACACATATACACAAGCTATTTAACTGAGGTGCATTATATATGAAAGAGTGCTTTCCATTTAGGGTTTGGGTGTTTGAATAATCGATAACGATGTTTCATCGTCGCCTAATTCGTTGATGCATGGTATGATGCTTTCTTCTTTTAGTTTGTGTAGTTTGTTTTAGTTTGTTTGAGCTTTCTGATAAGTTTCATATGTGATCCTAACTGTTTATTTTGTGTGGTTTGCTACAAGTAGTTTTTTATTTGCATGTCGTGATGTTTCGATTTTCTTTTACTTTGCATGCCAAATGCCACATTTTGTTTTTGTTTTTAGAGAAATCTGCAAATATGCTCCCTGTGGTTTTCCAAATTTGCAGATTTGCTCTCCAACTTCATGAAAGTGTAGGCGGCCTCCCCAAAACGAAACTTGTGTCGCATTCATGCTCCCTGGCAGGGAGCACGAGTGCAATGAAAATTTAGACTATTAATTCAATTTCAGCCGCCCTTAACACGATCAAAATGAAACTAACTTCTTAGTTAACCTATCTTTTATTTATTGCACTTTTATGTGCTTTAGTTGAAGTAAAATACATTTAGTGCAAGATTTAATGCTAACACGTTGAGGTAAAACTTTTTTTAAGGAATTCGTAGATTTTAAATGTGACAATTTTTTTGCAATATGATAGTTCAAGTTTATAGACCTTACTATTATGCAAATAGTAACTTAGAGCACTAGATACCTTGGTGTCGTCATGCAAAGTGCTCTCACATCAACATTTTCCCCATAGCATCAAAATTCACCACAACACCAAAATACCTCTCTCTCATATCAAGTGGTGTCGTTGTGTAAAAAGTGTTGCCATCGTGTTAAAAAAAGAAGAAAATAAAAAAAATTATCGAAACCACTCGGCTGAAGCCGACGGTGCGACCTTCGGTGCCATTGTATGAGTACTAGCGAAGGCTTCCAGGATTGTAAATGAAGTATTGGCTCCAAACATCTACGAGGATCACATAAAACCATGAATCGAAAGCTTTCTATTATGTATGTACTAGTTAAAAACCCGTGTAATACACGGGTAGTTTAAATTGTTTTGGTTTAACAAATGTGTGCTGGTAGGAATATGTATCGAATACACGAATACATGACTAAATATGTGTGCCTTGTCTCAACCGGTGGACCACAATAAGCAAACCAAAAAAATAAGCTTGAAAATAAGCTCAATAATAAGCAACTAAGCCACGAAGAGAAGGTTGTTGGATTATGGTAGTCGAATAACACGAATACATTACGAATATGTGAGCCTATTGGGGGCACACACGTTAATACACGGAGAACACGTTTTATGCTTCACGTTTTATATAATTCACAAGGACTATAAATAAACAACACCCGAACCCAAGGGTGGCCGGTTTTCCTAAGGAGGATTAAGAGGGGGTGTTTGTTCGATTGGTGTATAAGGAGAACAAGAGGATGGAGAGTTGTGATGGGACTAGGACTCGTATCCTAGTTGAACTAAGCTAGGGATAAAGGGTTATAAATACCCCTCACCCCATAGCTCATTCACATGACATACACAATTCCATACGATCCACTCTTTATTCACAAACACAAATCGTCTGACACAAACAACTCTTAAAGAAAAAAAAGTTTTTTTTTTCTTGTTCCTTGGTTTCACATATACGGCAAGAAAGGAAAAGAAATAGCCAAAAGTTGGTTTTGTTCTTTTCTGTTTCTATTCGTACTAGGTGGCAAGCATAATAATAAACAATAGGTTTTGTTTTATTATTCTTCTCTTTTGTTTAGGCATGTTCGTATGAACAGTGTTTAAGCAAATACTACAACACAAGTTGTTTGGTTACTTGAAGCAACGACTAGCATCGTGACGTGTTCGGTTGACGTGATTGTGTGAGCAACCGTAGAGGCAATTATTTTAATTGCTTGTTTCGTTTTCTTGATCATATTAACAAAAGGTACGCGTTTCTATTTACCTTTTATTTTGTGTTAACCATATGCTATTACTAGGTCCTATCCGCTGCGTACTCGTGGCTAAACTAGTTACCTAGGTATTTAAATCCCAACAGTGGCATCACGAGCCACCTCGTTTTAGCTTTATGTGTTACACGCTTTGTTTTAATATATGCCTTGTTTACATGCCTATAATTAAAACATAGTCTATGATCTGCTGCGTTTAATATTTTATTTATGTTTTACTAGAAAAATATGACAACAATATTTAGATTCTTGCCATAAGATAAATAAAATAAGTAGATATTGATCCTGAAAACTATTAAAGGTTAATATAGGTTAAAAGGAAAATTAAGATTGTTAATTTAGCTTGAATGATCCCTTTTAATTAATTGCCTATTCCGGCTATAAGACCCACTCAATCACAATATGTGGTGAATGGGGCGATCTAGGCACTTTAGCAGAAAACCTAGTGAGGGTCTTATGGTTCTCCATTTGGGGAAGACTCGCTAGAGAACTCGGATTTTACATGTTTGATGTATGCTTAATGTCATCTTTTGATTATGAATCTTTGTATGCATGATTATTAAATGTCTAAATTGTTTACGCGCCAAATTTAATATGCCATATGACTAAAAGATGATGTTAATGTAGTCTATTAATTTTACACGCTAAATGCATGCTCATAGTGACCAACCATTTGTTTCGTGGAAAACTGTTTTTGTAAAAATTAATAAGACTAAACTACTGAAACTTGTTTTTCATGAATTAAAAACTGGACGCTATGGACTCATGGGAAGTACGGCTCATCCACTAGAACAGACTACAAGAGAAGTTTAAGGCGGGTTGTTTTTACGTAATTCCCTAAAGAAATAAGGTTTTTAATACGCTTCGCGCTGACCTTTTTCTCCGCTTCTTTGCGAGTTCGATTGGAGTTACCGTGAACCATGGAATGTCACTACAGTGTCATTATTAAAAGTTTTTAAACAAGTGTTACAAAGCTGTTTACATGCTTCTTTGTACACGTTTTGACACATTTATGTGAATACCCCTAGAAAATTTTAAGTCTATGCCACCCAATCGTAGAACACGTGCAATTGGTTTGAGTCTCTTGGTCAGACCCTGGACCCATACCAACCCATGGTGAATTTCGTCTACTGGTCAGACCTTTGACGATTTTCACACGTTCTCGTTTGGTCGACTTAATTCGAGTCTCTTGGTCAGACCCTGGACCCGAGGCATAAGATGATACTAAACATGCTCTTAACATTATTACAAGCTGACTAATGTTTTGACAAGTATCATAAATCTAAGAGTTGCATTAAATTGCAATTAACGCTCGACGCTTACCTCTTGCCCCACTTGTTTACATCCTGGTCAGACCTTGGGTAATAAGTGGGACTGCAAGTTGGATCTTAGTCTTAATTAGTAAATTAATTGGGTAGTTAATTCTATTAAGAATTTAATTATCGAAAATACTAATTGTTTGAACTTTTTATTGTAGATGACTACCTCAGTCGGAAATAATTCGGTATTCAGGAGTTTCTTCGAGAAACAAAAACTTACTGGACCCAACTTTATTGATTGGTATAGACAACTACGTTTGGTACTTTCAACTAAAGACAAGGAAAATTACCTTGAGCATCCTATTCCTGAAGCACCTGTTGCACCTCCTGGACAGCAAGTTCCTCCTGCGACTACTGCAGCTCATGCTGCATGGGTCAAAGGACAAAATGAAGTTGATGTGCTTATGTTGTTGGCCATGGACCTAGATATCCAATGGAATCTAGCTCATCTTGGTGCTTATGACATGCTTCAGTAGCTAAAAGCTATGTTTTCTAAACAAGCTGAATAGGAATTTCTGCAGACCGTGAGAGAATTTCAGGCATGCAAGCAGGAGGAAGGTCAATCTGTTAGCTCTTACGTTCTAAAAATGAAAATCTACATTGACAACTTGGAGCGTCTCGGTCAACCCATCTCTCAAAACCTTGCAGTGAGTCTTATCTTAGTCTCTCTGAATAAGGATTATGACAGCTTCGTGCAGAATTACAATATGCACATCATGGGGAAGACCGTGAATGAACTACATGCCATGCTTAAGCTGCATGAAGATATGCTGCCAAAGAAAGATGATAATCCTGCACTTTATGCAATACGAGCAGGAAGGGTTTAGAAAAACCAGAAAAATAAACCGCACAAAACTGCTAAGGGGGGTCATGGTAAAGGAAAGTGCAAGATGGGCTATGCACCTAACAATGCGCCATTTGCTCCCAAACCTAAGACTCCCCCACCACCTAAGAAAGATAACCCTGCAAAGGACGCCATTTGCCACCAATGTGGTGAAATAGGGCACTAGAGAAGGAACTGTCCAGTGTATCTCGCCGAGTTGATGAAAAAGAAGAAGC
>BQNB010062019.1:0-36241 GCA_026074375.1 Tanacetum coccineum
GTCAATACTTCCGGAATTATATTTTATTTGTGAGTTGGTTTATCGCTTGTTAAAAGTGATTTGCCGATTTACCTATATTATATATATAATGCTACTGACTACGATCAACAATTATATGGGATATGTGCTATATGTGCTATGTGCTTTAAATGGTAGTGAACGTTCATGTTACTTTTACGTGGCCAGTGATGCGGTTTAGGATGTAAACGAATGGGTGTAATAGCCCAAGTGAGAATTTAAGACGTAATAAGGTGGGTGGACATTGCCGAAAGTCTTGTTGACGATTGTGGCTTGAAGTACCCATGAAAGTGAGTGTAGACTAATTAGAATTAGCCGTGTTTATGTTGGAATTATCGTCGAGGTGGCTTGACTTTGTGGCAAGCTCGGTACGATGAGGAAAATGTGACCGTAGGGGTATAAATCTAAGTGTTAGAAAGAATAATTATGCCAAAAGCTCCAAAGGAAAGCGAATCCGATATGTGATAATAATCGCCAATGCTTGGTTGAAAGTGGGCGTGATAAATGCCTTTGTATGAGGCCAATTCATCGAGTCATCATGTAAAAGATGGCGGGCGTACAATAGGTACTTATGTGATTATGTGGGCATGTGTAACAATGTCGTAAGGTGATTAGGAGATCTAATGTGTTTCGAATTATTTTTCGCAACCGGAGGGGCATTCTTGAACGAGACCGGAAGGGAGACATGTGTATTTTGGTTTTGAATAATGATGAGTATTTTAATTTGGATAATGATATAATTATATATATCGAATTTGATTATTGATGTCTATCTTGGTTTTAGTTAGCAACGTATGTTTTGGATTTTTGGTAACGAAGCATATTCTCGGTTTTGAATATTGGTATAATTCCGTATTTGAGTGCGACATTGATCAATTTCGAGACTACACCATTTTATAAATATATATAAATATAAATAAATGTCTGCGCTTGGTTTTGTTGTTTTTATGATCCCCAACTAAGTTTGGATCGATCATCCATTTTAGAAAATTTCTCGGCTTTCGAGAAGAGTATTAATTATTCATGGATATATTCCGAGACGTATATAGTTTTCTTATGAAGATACGCGACTATAAAAGTTAGAACGACGTGTTTTGGTTTGTCAAATATATTTTCACGACTTGTTTTTGTCTCTTATCATAAGAGCCTCCATGATTGTATTTTTATTTTGTTGGTATAATTACCGCTTGTTTTGTTGACTTTCCATCCGGAATAGTCGGAGCGACTATTGTATCGCATATTTATTTTGAAAGGATGTGGGAGTCTGCGAGATGACGAGAAGCCATCATGCCACAAACAAACAATAAGGCAAGTAGAAAAGGACGAGCACCGAGGACGGCGCTCCTTTAAGGTGTGTGGAATGTAACAACCTGAGTTTCACGACACGTATGACAATCGCGAGTTCTACATCATTATTATTATTTTACGAGTTTTCATAAACAAACGTCGACTTTTAAAATTTTATTTGTCGAAAATAATTATTTTCGTATTTTAATACGAACGGAAATTTGAAAATTTTATTTTTGACGTCTCGCGAGTCACCGGTTGATCGCGCGTTCGTTAATTGGTTTAAGCATTGTAAGAATTTACGACGCGTCTCGTTATTATTTTAGAGATCGTAAATCATTATTTTTGCGACACATCGTCCTTGTTCCTTGTCTCGTGACCCATGACCACGACTAAAGTACATGTTTTAAGCAAATGTGTGTCAAAGCTACACTTAAACTAAATATTACACAACAATTGGTAAGTAAAGAATTTCCAAAAAAAATAAATAATGAAAAGAGCAACTAGCTCATGTGTAGCGTCGGCTACATAAGCCACCACAACACTCAAGTTATGTTTGATTCCAATGCATAATCATTATGCCTTTGCTTCCCATTTTGGGTTAACCCACTTGCTACACATCTACTATAAATGAATACATACACATTTATTCAGAAAATTTTCTTTTCCCCTTTGTGCTCTTGAAATTGAACGAGTACCTCAACCCATATACTAATTCCATTTTTTGTATTTTGATCTTAAAATCACATTCAAGTATCACTCAAATGAAGATTTAAACAAGCTAGAACCAAGTGCTAGTTGAGTTCTTGTCCCTTTCCCCTTCTTTTTGTTCGACCGAGCACACAAATAAACACCCTTTTGGTGTTTTGATCTTCTAGACATCCCAAATTATTTAAAAAGAATCTATGTGATCATCTCTGCAAATATAAGGAACATGCAATAAGGTTTGGAGTAAATTCGAGTTTTGATTTAAACTAAGGGGTTTTCGAGTTGGGTTGAGAGGATTGTTGGTTTTGGTTGGGGTTGAACCAAGCAAGAGAGCAACCACAAGGGTGCGGGCTTATTCGATTTTCAATCATTTGATCGATTTGGTTTTTGGGGTTTTGGTCCTTGCGTATTCGGCCGCAGGCTCAACAAGGAACGAGGAAGGGTACGACAAATTTCTCGATCTATTTTGTTTTGCTTATTATTGCATTGTGAGCATTCCTTTTATATTTGTTTCGTTTGTTTCGTTATTTGATTTGATTTTTATTGTTGCATGTGATGAAATCTATAAGATCTTGCGCCGATTAGTTAAATGATGTTATAAAATGATTGAGCAAGTTAGACATGAATTATAGGCCATATTAGATGTGCCGTAAGTGAGATTTTTGGTCAAAAATGAATTTTGGCGCACTTTGTAACAAGTACATTCTGAGCAGAAAGTTTGACACGGAAAACGAGGCATGAGATTTTGTAAAATCTGATTTTCGATTGAAAAATATGATAAAGCTTTCCGAGACGATCGTTTTGATATAAGGTAGAGCTTCTAACTCCTAATAACGAAGAAACTAGAGCGAAAACAAGTTTTGAAAAACTTATAAATTGCAAACAGCTATGTTTAGTAAATTGCTTGCTGATCTGATTTTCGACAGCCATTTTGGGCACTTTCGAGTCCGTTTCGGCCTTCCGGCGAAACACGAAAGTTGTCCGGAATGATGTTTTCTATAAAATCTCTTTTTGGTCAAAGTCACGAAAACGTGATATAGCGGGTCAAAACCGATGGTCAAACTGCTGCGTTTTTATTAAAAATACAAGTTACAGCAGATTCTTGCAGGGGCATTTTCGTCATTTTCCGTCGAGTTTCGGGTCTCGGCTAAAACTAAAAAGTTGTCCGGAATATCGTTTCGCATAAAATCTCTTTTTACTCCGAATCGTGAAAATGTGATTTAGAGGGTCGTTTGGCGCGGGTCAGATTTGGGTACATGGATATAAATAAAATGATAAGTATTAAAAATATACTTAGATATTTAAACTTACAAAAAATTATAACTTTCCAAAAATAATAACTTTCTAAAAATAGAAAGTTATCGAAAATATAACGTTTTCAATTAAAGTCACATAAGATCAAACTTGAGGGACAATATACGCTGGGGCAAATTAACAAAAGACTATCGGATACAAGGGGAAGGAGGGGAGGAAACCGATCAAGTTTACTCATCTTTGATGCCCTTTTTATGACAAATAAGTGAAAATACAACCACAAGAGGGACCTAGTTAGGACGGCTTTAGCATTGAAGTCATTTTAATAAATCTTAGCATCCTTGTTTATGGAACACCGAGCCGAATTCTCATTACTATTCTCGCACTTCGTTAAAGTCTCATAGTAACAACATCGCCATTCCAGTTACATATAGTAAAACACAAATTAATCCATAGAGTCCTCTTTACTTCACTTTAAAATCTGGTGGAGCATTAAATCGAAATATATGACGCAACTTTCTACATTTGGAACCCCACTCACCCGAACAAAGGTACAATTAATCAGATATAGTGTGGTTTAATTTCTGAAACTCTGTTTAGGATCCCAAAAACACTTAAATCCCACCCGACTACCCGACGGCTTCGCTATACACATAATCGAAATTAAAATTCCCCCAGCACCTTTGAATACACCATAAATCAATGTTCTCTAATTTAGTTTCTTTGAAGCGACAAAAAATTAACCTTATTCGAAATACACAACTTCTTTACCCAATCTTGTTTGGCCTTTTGGGCTAGGCCTTGTATATTGACGGGATGACGAAAATTCATCCCACCGATACAACCAGCCACTTCCTTGTGATTCGAATTTTATTTTCCATGTTTTTCATGCATCCTGTCATATCATAACCCATCGTCTTGCCCCTCGTTAAACAAGTTCTTTATTAAATTGGAATAATGGATCCACCCTGTTTCCGTGGTCCAGTAGATTTCTTAAAATGCCCAGAACATGTGGATTCATTTGACGTCAATTTCCTGTAATAAATTATGTCCTGATTTTGTTGAAACAAAGAAACTCTCCTTCTTCATTATCTCCATGGTCGCGACCCCGCTCAATAGTACTTTAGAAATGTTAATGTATATCTTCTGCGTTTTCCATTTGGTGTGAACCCAGGTGAGTATGTATGACTATTCTGCGATCACCTTTCATTATTAGTAAACCCTTTTTTTTTCTTCTTTTTATTAAGTAACTCGTAAACTCCAAATGGATCTTTCGACTGTGGTTTACTATGTGGTATGTAATTAATATCATCAAATTTGTCCATATGTTCATCCTCGAATCTTGTTTCAGGTATCACTCTCCCCTTCCAGGTCACTACATTTCCCCACACTCTCCCCAGGCCCTTCATCAACTTGTGTTCCATCATTAGACTCGAAATCATCATCATCACAATCATCCTCAAAATCCGGCACCCATCCAGGGACTTTGATGGCACGAACCCAGCAAGTCTTACCACGGTACACCATCTTAAATGACTCTACCACAGCCATATTAATTTTCGTCCGAATGCATAATCTAATTACTGTGTTATTCCTCCCTCTTTAGATCCTCCGCATTAAGTAATTACCTCCACTAGATGCAATTCGAGTGTGTAAGTTGTTTTTCGGACACCATTTACAAGGTAAAACCCCTCAAATTTCAACCCATTTATAACTCCTCCTCTATCATTAAATTCTTATGGGCTTACCAATTTAGTGAAGAGAACCGAGATCCCAACCAGATTTTATTCCCGTGAAAGGCCTTCATGGTCTCTTCTCCTGTAACACTATCATCACCCCAAAAAACCTAACATATATTTCAATTCGATATTACCAAATCTTCTTTAGCTTAGTACCACCTTCAAGTTGTTAGGGATGCAAAAATTCCGTTAACGTACCCAACAAGCATAATTGTAAATCTCCTCGTTATTCAGGACATGATTCATCCAAAACCATAGCTAGTGTTTAAGTGGTGTACCGTCAATAGTCTCCTTCACACCAGTAGGTTTTTTCACAACATTAGCATATGAATTAGCCGAGCTATTGAGACCTCCGCCATTCTTAATACCGCCACCATTTGACACATTTGTCCCCTTATTCAACCTCTGATAATTATTCTTCCCCGAATCTTCTTGGGTTATCGAGCAACAGTAGAAATGTTAATTTTAAACTTCCCAATCCACACAGTACACAAATTATTAACCAAACGCTCCATATCAAAGACGTTAATAAAATGGACGAATCCAAATCTCTTGCCTATTTTTGATCTCCTGTCGGGAATGTAAGTATCAACAACATGTCCATAAACCTTGCAAGTATTCCACAAATCCTTAGCACTGAATTGCTCAGGAAAATTAGTGACAAAGACTGACGATGAAATCTTCTGAACGTCATCCTCTTTTGACCTAAGACTGCTCATATTAACCATAGCTAAATGCCAACCTCGAACAAATAACCAAAACCAGAAATCGATTACACCAAACACGGATAGATAGGGGCTTGGAAAATTCAAAGAAAAAAAAAACGAAAATACGATCTAAAAATAAACCCTAATGAATTCGTCGATCCTTGATAAAAATTAATTTGAGAAAATCAAAGAAATCGTTAAAGAATCATTACCAATAGATGAATACCAAACAAAAACAGAGATCAATCAAAGATGAAACCTGATCTTACTGGCTGCGTCGAAACTTCTTTGCACCAATTCCAGGAACAACAATCCAAGGACTCTCCTCATATCTATCGTTATAAAGTGAATGAAAAACAAACAGGGAATAGATCAAGAACAAAAAAATAAAAAATAGTTTGGATTGAAGGGAGGTCTATTGGTAAAGATTAGGATGAAATTAAAGATTGAAAGATGATTAATTGGATAGAAAAGTGATCGGAAATTGGGGATCTGGGATGATCGCCATCGGTTTTATATATCTCAGTTTTATCCAATAATATCCACTTATAAAGCTTATATTGTAATTTTTGAAAGCATATATACTATGAATATAAAATCTCAAAAATGATATCAAAGGCAAATTTACTTTGCAGCATATTTTTCACATGAGACTCAGAAAGAAAACGATAAAAGCTATAGGAGCTCAAAAAATGATATTAAAACCAAATCTTTGCAGTGCAGGTTTCAAATGAGACTTATGAAAATCTTCAATTTTGGCATCTTTTTCTACAAATATGCACATCAATTCTCTTTTGAAAAAAATCTAAAAAATGAATTGTGTTGTATACAAACGGCCTCACGGAAATACCTGAGTCTTAGAAGTTTGAAGATCACTTGTGGAAGATGATCTTCTAAGAGCAGGTTTTATATGTTTATCGTCTCCATGTGCTATTATACTTAAACGTGTAGGACCTTCAGTCAACATTTTTGTGACCACATAACCAACAACTGACCATGTTTGATGGTTTCAAGCCTGTTTTCCAATATACCAACCGCTCTTTCCATCATAATATTCGGGCCAACCGTCTTTTCCTAGTCTAAGTTCTGCACACTCAATTTCACGTCGTGTGATATGGGGGCGTCCCATCTTAATAGATGCAGCTGTCAGAACCCATGGAAGCACTGCACAATGTTGCAGAGAAGCATGAGATGTTTATTTGACTCGAGTTAAACAAACCAAAATGACTAAATTTGAAGGTACAATATTTTATAAAAATTACCATGGGATAAATGTAGAAGTAATTACTGCTTATTAACTCAAGACCAAGTTCATAAATTTCCCATCTAAAAGTACTTTTTTTACCTTGAAGGTGGAATGAAATGTATAACATATGAGCAAAGAAAATAAAAGGTACCTGCTCTATAATCCTCTGTCTCTCATCGGCTAAACCTTTCTTGCCGATAGAACTAAATAACTTGGCGGCATCCTCAAAAAGCTTTCTCATTTCAGGATATGAAGCCCTGACATTGACAGCAATTGCACGAACATGATGGACCTAAGTCAATCTTTGAGAATACATGTCTTCGGCCTTGATGAAGCACAATTGTGCCATCCTAAAGTTACTCGAATGAAAGAGCTGCAAGAAAAGAACAATATAACATTACAGGGCTCTCCTAAAATGAACATGAAGATTCTATGAGATCATAACGATCAGACCTTACGACGACTCATGATCTCTACTCATATTTTTGAACTTTCATAAGCTATGTGCAATAAATTCAACTAAACAAAATAAGCGGTTTCATAAGGGAGTGTTTGTTTAAGCTTATTTGATGAAAATCTCGTAAGCTCATAAGCATAAAATTTTGAGCTTATGAGCTTTTCAAAAGTTCAATAAGCTAAAAGTCAGTCAAATAAGCCTACACAAACGGCCCCTAACTATCAAACTTATTCAAAAACTCAATTTGTGAGTTTGAGGATACATAACATACAAAGCATCGGGTATTAGTTGCATCTTGCAAACACCAATCAACACAATTGAATCGAATTTAAGTTTCAACACGAATTGAAAAATCTTAGAGCAAACAATTAGATGACAGAGGTAGGTTTTAGTGAAAGACGAAGATGAATCGATAACACAGGTCACTCATACAAATTTGTTTTCTTTTTTAGTATATTTTCAAGAAATAAGAGATAGCTGGACCTTACCTCCTTGACGCCGAGGCCTCAAGTAGCAAAATCTGTAGCAGCAGCTAATACTGGGACTTCCCCGGATGAAATTGATTCAGAACCCAGTCTCTTGTCTGCGCCAACATCTGAACGTCCATGCCAGTAACATGCCTATTTTTTTTCCATCCTTATTGATCAAATTAAAGCTTCAATCAAACTCTAGTTTTTTACAAAAAGAAACAAAATTAACAAAAAAAAATCACAAACCTTAATAGAATATAACTAAAAGATACTAAAAACCATACCTTCAAATCATCGAGACTACATTTAAATTGAAATATTTTTTTCAATTTATTCTCGATTCGTCTAATTTTTATATTTAGGGTCCGCAAAGGGTTTAAAAGAAAAAAAGTTGGAAGTATGGGTCAGTGAATTGATGGCTGCTTTTATTTGTTCAAATTTTCATTTAAACCCTTTTGTTTTTTGTGGATTACTTTCGGATTTTTAAAGTTTTATTTTTTATACTTTCGACACTTATACTTTAATACACAATTTTAATGAATAACACGTAAAAATGATTTTTTATAAATTTTGGCTAAATTAAGAAACATTTAAGGGTTTTTTAATTAAAGATATTTCATAAAATATAATTAAATAAACAAATTATTACTAAATTAAGTATGATTTGATTTTTTTGAAATACGAATATCCCACTTGACGTTTTCCTTTACTAAGTAAAAGATGTGGTGGCTTTTGTGGCACCTAAGAAATCTCTTCATTTTTGACGAAAAGCTTTGTCGAAGAAACTTTATTTTTAACGACTTAGTTCAGTTATCTTTTAGCTAGTGTTTTAGTCGATGTAAATCTGAATTTAATTAATATATTTGGATACATCCAAAAACTCATTGCTAGTTTTCTAAGAGCGCTGGGTATAGTAACGCCCCAACCGGCGTTATACCGACGTGGCAACCGCGTTGGTGGCGTTACTACACCGCCACCCTCAAAATGACAACGCCGTTGGAGCCCGTGTGGGTGTACCAACGTGCGTTGGTGTGGTGTTTTTTAAAAAAAAAGTTTACAACACCCCCTCTATATTAAAAAGGATACAAAGATAAGAAAAATGTGTTAAATTTGAACTTTGTTGTTGTTGCAGGTTTTGTTGAAAGAGAAGAAATGAGATGACATGCGTGGGTTTGAAAGAGATGAATAAGAATGAGAGAGGCTGGCTAAATTTAGGGTTACATATTAGTTTTGTTTGGCATTTTGGGCTTTAGTTATCAAAATTTAATCATTTTGGGCTTTTTAGTTATCAAACTTTTATAAAAATGAAGTGTTTAGTTTTATTAAACATTGAAATATTAGTTTTATTTTCGCATGTTTTTTAAATTTCATATGTTTGTTTTGTGTGTTTTTTTATGTATTGTAATGTGTATTTGAATTTAATGAATAAAATGGTTAGTTGCTAATGTAAGAAATAATTGTTCTTAGTGGTTTTATGAAATAAAGAGGCGAATCGTGTTATTTTGATGTTACTGATTAAGAGTGGTGTGGTTTGGTGTTATGCTGATGTGGCGCTGACGTGGCAGTCAAAAAATAGTGTTATGGTGTTACGACACCTGAGGCTCTAATGCTTCATGAAAATACAAGACTTTACCTGCTTTGAGTTTTTGTGCCGTGGATTAGTAGGTCAAAAGATCGAAAATCATGATTAATAAAAAATAATAAATTAATATTGCGTTTAAAGAAAAAGATAATATAGGTATTTTATAGTGCTCCAAACATCTGAATTTTGATGCTATATGCAACATACTGTATATATTCTATTTTGGCGATGAGATTGACTTATGACCGTATTGATCGAGACAATGGGCCATTCTGATCACATGTCAAGGCTTTCCATAAGAACTACATCGTCTCAACAGCTGTTCTTCCATTCGATCACACATGAAATAAAAACAAGTACACATGATCGCACCTGATGCAAAATTACAAAACTACCCCTTACCGTCACCTTAAACCGCGTGTCGTCAACCGTGATTAGTGGCACTCTGATTGACAAATCGTCAAATTTACTCCCCCCTCTTCCCGACTAATTAAAAAACCATTATATTTATTAATTTCCTTTTTAGTTATGTCACTCTAGGGTTTGTTTGTTAATTTTTTTTATTAAGTCATGTTTTAATTAACAGATAACTTAATGCAGACATCCTCAATTTTATTACTTAATATTTTAAGTCATATTTTTTCATTAAGTCACAAACAAACGATTTTCATACGACTTAAAAAATTCAGTTTTTTTGATATTAAGTTAATTAAGTCGATATCAAACGCCACCTTAGTCAAGGTTACAAAAAGCGTGAGGCGTGACGGCATAATCAAGCCTCACGCTTTAGCGATTATAACGTAACTTTTGCGTTTTTATAAAATATGACAATATTTATATATGTATATCATATTTCATATATATTGAGTTTACATAAAGCGTTGTACATATGAATAAAGTTAAGAATCTATCATTACATGTAATATTCTTCATTTTGAAAAAAAAAATAAAAAATTATCGGAGTTGAATCTAAAAAGCTCGCCACGTCTCACGCTTTAGCGCGCCTTTTCACGCCTTAGCGCGCCTTTTCACACCTCATCTCAAACCGCGCCTAGAGTCGACGCCTTAGTCCATTTCATAACGTGAAGGTCACGCCTCACGCCTTAGCGCCGCAAAGGCGCGCCTTTTAGAATATTGCTCCTAGTTAATATTCTTCTATTAGAATGCTTAGAGCAGACTTGATGCATTTAATGCATACAATACAAGATAAAAAAAGCTTTTCACAAAGACTTAGTGTTTACAAAAAAAGTCTTTCCTTCAATGCTAAAAAAACCATTCAAAAATTTTTTGTAATAGTAAAAAATTATGTGTGGTTTTTGCATTGGAGATGCTTTTAAAAAAAATTCGGTTTTATTCTGTTTTTTTAATGACAGTATACCGACACTCAAATAACAGTTATTGTCATTGTGTACGTGACATTTTTTTATTAAATCACATAAAAATCAAGATACGCAACATATTTTTGCGAGATTTTTTTTATAAAAATATTTTTTTCAGAATGTAGATATTTTTTATTTCCATTTATACATGTACATATAATAGTTGTTGATTCTGACATGTTAGAACGTTTATATTTTCGTCCATTTTTGAAATGTTTCAGTGGGTTACTTTTGGTATTCTTTTTTCTAATTGAGATAAATATTTTATTACTCAAAATAGAACAATGTCCTGCAAATAATTTATATGTTTTATATTGAAGTAGTTTTTTTCTTGTTTATACATTTGGTTGTTTGTTTCAAGTAAAATATTATCCACGTAAAAACACTAACAAACAAGACATTAAAAAGTTTATATTTTTTAAAGCCATAAATAAGTATTCTGTTTACTTTTCTATATAAAAAATAAAAAAATACAGACTTTTATAACGTATGCTTTTCTCTATTCGTAAAGGAAAAAAAAAAGAATGTTAAAAAAAAGATTTATTTCTCATTATTTACTACCAGCACTAAATATTACGCAAACGCGTACTCACAATAATTTTACATTTTTCACTAATTATGTATGGTATAGAAATTAATTGCCACATTTAGTGATACTGTACTTAAAATAAATATAAATATATATATATATATATATATATATATATATTTCCAGCAATTATTATTACAACTCTAACAAACAAAAACATCGGACATTGTAGTGATATTGTACTGGCATCCCATTTTATATTTTTATTTCAATTATTATTATTCTATATCACTAAAAAAAAGGTATATCCCTAGCTCATAAAAACATCCAAAAACCCTCATCATTCACATACCACCACTTTCTCTTCAACAACAACAACAATGGCTATGAGCTCAAACCCATTAATCTTAATCTTCTTATTCATCACCTCATTATTATCAATCTCATCTTCTGCATATCCACAACCACTAACCACAACATTTTACCAAAAAACATGTCCAAGATTCGACCAAATCATGCAAGACACAACCACAAACAAACAAATCGCATCTCCAACAACCGCAGGAGCCGCCTTACGTTTGTTTTTCCATGACTGTTTAGTTGAAGGATGTGACGCTTCAGTTTTAATCTCCTCCACACATTTTAATAAAGCCGAACGTGACGCCGACATTAACCTGTCACTTCCTGGTGACGGGTTTGATGTCGTCGTCCGCGCGAAGACCGCGCTAGAGCTCGCGTGTCCAGGTGTCGTGTCGTGCGCGGATATTTTAGCCGTCGCGACGCGAAACCTGGTCACGATGATGGGGGGACCATTTTACCAAGTAAAATTAGGTAGAAGGGACGGAATGGTTTCACGCGCTGCGCGCTCTGAAACCATTCTCCCTAAACCTACAATGTCTATGAATCAAATCATTAAGATTTTTTCTAACATTGGTTTGTCGGTTCAGGAAATGGTGGCATTAACCGGGGCACATACTATAGGCTTTTCGCATTGTAGCGAGATTAGTCACGATATTTATAACTATAGTAGGACACAAATGTCTGATCCGTCTTATAATACTAGGTATGCTGATGGGTTAAGGAATGCTTGTAAGGATTTTAAGAAGAATCCTTCTTTGTCGGTTTTTAATGATATAATGACACCACATGATTTTGATAACTCTTATTATAAGAATTTGCCTAAAGGTTTGGGTGTTTTGAGATCGGATAGAGCTATGATGATGGATGTTCGTACTAGGAAGTATGTCGAGCTGTATGCTAGGGATCAGAAGGCGTTTTTTGATGCGTTTGGTCGGGCTATTGAGAAGCTGAGTTTGGTTGGAGTTAAGAGCGGTCGGAATGGCCAGATCCGGCGTCGGTGCGACTCTTTTAACTAGATTGGATCTGTGGGTTTATGAGATTTTTTTTTTTGGTTTATTTTTTGTTTCTTGTTTTGGAATGATAAGGATCATATAATTTGTATACAAAAAGAACTAGTTATCTGCCATGGATCTTGATTGATTATGAGACTCTTTTTTCATTATTCTTTGTGTATCCACTCCAGTTTCTGTAAAACTCGAGATAAAATCGTAATCAGACCGTGCTCTGCACTTCTTTTCTCAATCTTATAGTTCATATATGGTTCATTTTCATAGTGTAGTCTGTAATCTGCATCAATGAATTGGCGGTGAGCCGAGAAGCACCCCACTTAGTTGAATTGGGTGGGGAGGTGATTTGTACACATTTTTTTTTTACTTACATCACGAAAGTACAACCAGTGATGTACACAGTACAACACTCTAATGCATATTTTGTGATGTAAAAAAAAATAGTGTGTATAAATCAACTCTCATTTGGTTCTGCCATTATGCGAACATGGCCTTAAAAGAGTAACGACATCCTTGTTTTCATACATAATTTGTCATGGTCATTCATTACCACTTAAATGGAACTTGCACCTTACAACTTACCACTAGACCTGGCAACTGACTCAAGATAGGAGAATGGTCGTTTCGGGTAATTTTTTACCTACCCAATGGGTTGAATTGGTCCACCACAAATTTACAACTTTACATAGGGGTGTCAATAATCTCGACCTGGACCCGAATTCGAGTAAGGCTAATCGGGTCGGGTTACTCTGGTTCAAAATCGAACTCGGGTCAACCCGATTAACCCGAATACAAAATAGGGTCGGGCATGAGGTTCAAAATGCTTTACTTATTCGGGTTCGAGTCAACCCGACTAACCCGAGTTAGTTTTTTTTTCTTTTCAAAATGCTTTTATAAGTTCACGTAACTTTTTATCAATCTCTATTTTAAAGAAAGGCCCAAGTTAAATGATGAAATTCAACCCATTTCTAATTTATGGTGTATTGTTACATGGTCTGCAATTCTATTTTCCTACTGATGCAGAATGCAGTTCCTAACTTCCTACTGATGCAATGCAATACTACTTTGTTATATGTCTTAACTCTTATTATATGCTTGGGTAAAGGCCGTTTATTACCAACTTATTTTCTCATTTGTACTGTAATGACCAACTTACTTTTTTTGTACACATTACACCAATTTACTTTCAAATTTTGGTTGACATCACCAATATCACAACTTGTTACTGACACGCTGACATAAACATTACACGCTGTAAAAAAGATTTAATTAATTCTTACGTGTAAAAGCCAGATACGATTTCCACTAAACAAAAAAGTCAAAGTCTTCCCTTTTTAGGGTTAACTTTTCCCCCCTTTTCACACATTTCACACACACTTTATCCCCAAATCGTTTCCCTCATATGAACCCTAATTACAAATCCACCAGATTCATTGCTAATTAATGCTTATGGCAAAAGGTAACAATTAAGACATTAGCAATTGTGATATGTTTAATTTTGTAAATAACGTAATTGCATATGAACCCTAATTTTTTTAATAACGTAATTGCAGGTGAACCAAAGAGAAAGAAAGCAAAGAAAGATGTATTTACTGTTAATCTCTACTATGATGGGCTTTTCACTTCATGTCCTATGATATACTTTCAGGGACAATGCAAAGTGTTGACTGAAAAAAAGAATTCAAGCCCCAGGTGAAACTAGTGGGAGCCAAGTAAGTAGGGTGGGTAGGACTATGACATGTAAGAATTGTTGGGAAAAGGGTCACAATAAGGCATCATGTAAGAAAGACCCACAACCTAAACCTGAAGTTGAAAAAAAACCACCTGGTAGGAATAAGCAAGTATTTATGGGGCAGTGTGCATCTAAGGGTGGTGGTAGATCTGGTAGAGGTGATGGCAATGATGGCAGTGATAGTGGTAGTGGTGTAAATGATGCTAGTGGTAGTGGTGTAAATGCTGGTAGTGCTAGTGGTGTAACTGATGGTAGTGGAAGTAGTGGAAGGGGTGGTGGTAGAGCTGGTGGAAGGGGTGGTGGTAGAGCTGGTGGAAGTGGTGGAAGGGGTAAAAGGGGTGGTGGAAGGGCTGGAAGAGGTAGTGAGAGAGGTGGTGTATTTCCAAGCTCAAGTAGCTGTGGTATTTTAACTGCTGAACAGGTATGTTATACCATGCTTATTACTATTGTTTATAATTTTAGGTTAAACACTACATTATGCTGAATCAATGTTGTTTGTGTAGGAATATCAACTGGAATTAGATGAACAAGCATTTAGGGAATGTATGGAAGAACAAGCAAGAGAACAAGCTAAAATAGATGCTGAACAAGAAAAGTTAGACAAGGAAAGAAGAGAAGAACAGGAATGGGAAGAAAAGAATGATTACTTTAATCCTGCAAATTGGCAAGAAGAATCCATGGAAGAAGCACCTATGAATCAGCAGTACCATGAAGTTTTTATCCCAAGCATCCATTCCCAACCCACTCAACAATCTGGAGTATGGGTTGTGGACACAACTGTTAGTGTTGCAGATGTTGATGAAGCACCTGAACAGGATAAAGGCAAAGCAAAAGCAACAGTTGAAGATGGACCTGCACCAGAACAAGGCAAATCACCTGCTGTGGATAAGGGCAAAACAAAAGCATCAGTTGAAGATGGACCTGCACCAAAAAAGAAAAGAGGAAGGCCACCATCAAGTGTAGATGGCATTAGGATCTACCATAAGAATCGTGGCAGATCTGAAAGAATTGCCAATATGAAGTTGAACAAGCCTTTTCAGTTTGACAAATTTGGAACTGGTAGTACTCCTGACAAGGCTTTTGATGTGGAAGAGTAATCATTTGGCTGTTTCATGAACTGTAATGAATATTTAGGAACTTAACTTTTTTTTCTGTTATGTATGGGTCAAAAGTGGTAGACAATTACATGTGCTAAATGCAGGTTTTATGGGCCTTGCATGTTATCTTGGCTTTTTGTGTCTTAAACAATGTAACACTTTTGACCACCATTAATCAAGGAAATGCAGGACCCATTGTTTAATGGTTAATTTGTTAATCTTGTCCATAAACCATGTGCACATAAAGTGTTATGTTCCCAAGTCCCTTAGATTGTCTGTGATTGTTTGTGCATATATAAGCAATACAATGTGCACCTCTTACCTTCAACATATTCCAATTATCATTCCTAAAACACATTCATATCATAAAACATGATTACATAAAATTCATTACATAACAAACCTACCCACAAACCTACACAAAATATTAGCTATTACACCTAATTCATTACATAAACAAGAAACACCAAGGCTAAAAAGATCATGAACGTTTTCTTCCAAAAGCTTGCATTTTTTTGGCTTTGTCTGTGATCATCTTGTAGCCTAGCAAAGTCATCTTGAAGGATCATCAATAGTTCTTGGCTTCTTATCTCAGTATCAATGTCTTGCATTTGATGAGGATGAAGCTGTCCATACATGTGATACAAATGGTCTCTATACCATGAATTATCCAACTCAGGATCATACCAGACAAATTTGTTATACTTTCTCACACCAGCTTTCTGATATATTCAACATTTATTAAAAACAACATTAATCAAAAACCAAGAAAACAAGAAAATGTGATCAATAAGAACTAAACTTACGTATCTGTTGGGGCACACAAGAAAACGCCTGCAAGGATTTGTGGGAGTCCATGATGTGTGTTAAATCAAGGGGAGATTACACTTGCACTCTGTAGGGATGATGTCATTGTAATTAATTGAAGTCATAATTTTAATTTTGGGTTGGGAAGCTTTTAGGGTTAAGTCATTAATTGGGGTTCGGTAAAATGAATGGGAGGTGATGAATGTAGGGCTTTAATAGGTAAAAACGGGTCGGGTCTAACGGTAAGAAACCATTTTTATCTGGTATGTATTTGCCACGGTGGACTCTTTTTGCTGAATTGGAAATAAAAAAATTAAATAAATTAATACGTGGATATCTAACCGGTCATCTGGGTGATATTATCACAAAACAATCAAGTACGTTGGTGTAATGTGTACAAAAAAAAGTAAGTTGGTCATTACGGTACAAATGGGAAAGTAAGTTGGTAATAAACGGCCTTTACCCTATATGCTTTTAATACTTTCATACATGGTCTTATTATGATAAATGTAGTTGTAATACTACTTTGTCTTCCTACTGATATGCATACTACTTTATTTGCTTACTGGTGCAAATGCAATACAACTTTGTTACATCATGGTCTTATTATATGCTTTTAGTACTATGTTACATGCTTTTAGTATTTGCTTGTTAAAGGTCTTAGTTCTTAATGGTAACTTACCATGCATGGTCGTATGCATTTGCATGGTTTCAAATACTGTGATTTTGTAAATGGAACAAACCCGAACCTGACTTGACCCGACCTGACTTGGATCCGACCCGGTTAACCCGAACCCGACTAACCCGAGTTTAAATATGGTCGGTTTCGGGTATGTTATTTTTAGCCTCAACCCGAATTGGACCCGACCCGTTTGACCTGAACCGACCAACCCGACACGATTAACACCCCTAATTACATATGTGCACAATTACACTAGCTAAAGCTATGATTATGTTGGGTCTTTGAATAATAAAGAGAGTTAATTACATGTTTGGTCCTTGTGGTTATGCCCAAAATGCATGTTTCGTCTTAGTAAGTTAAAAATTACATCAGTGGTCCCTGTTGAGTTGACCGGTCCTTTAACCGATTTCCCATCCAATTGGTCGTTAACGTCGGGGGCATTTTGTCCAACCAATGCAATAAGAAAACCTTAGGGACCATATTTGCAACATTTAAAACACAACTTTTTTTCCTATATAATCAAATTACGCAGACAAAACCAAAAGTCAATTGCGTCAAAAAAACCATCCAATTCTTAAGAACCCTAATTGCCAACGATTAATCAAAATGGATAGAGGTAAGTGGTTTGTTGATTATTTTATAAGTGTTTAGTTACTAGTATGTCGTGTTTGGAAATGGGATCTAAAATGGTCTCTGGTTATATGTCTTCTTTGTTCTAGTATAATGATGTTTAGTTTGTTTAAATGTTGTAATCCGCCATGTATTGTTGTCACGTCTTATGTATTTTTCTTGGCCGGGTTCTTTGTAATCGACTTGTTTGGAGAGGAGGAATTCCATTTGTTTGTATCGGTTGTTTTTGTGTATAATAATCAAGATAGGTTTTCTTTTGTAACTTGTTATGTTATTTGGTTCATTCATTTGGTGTAGCCCTAGTTTTTTTTCAATCAATGGCATTGTTTTGCATTTTTATGCTATAAGATTGACTTTGTTTAGTTACTAGTGTGGTAATGGTCTTTGGTTATATGCCTTCTTTGTTCTAGTTGAATGGTAAGTATAAAGAAATGCATTTTTCTGATATTTGATCCAATTGACCATCTCGTATGTATTAACTTTTTGCTATATTTGTAGATCACAAGGGAAAGGGGAAGGCAATTATGAAAGGTTAATTTACATTATGTTGCATTGTTCTGCTATAAGATTGACCCAATTGACTCTTTATTATGTATTGATTTTTTGCTATCATTGTAGATAAAAAGCATAAGCTAACATGAATTAAGGAGGTGGATGAACTTGAACAGAGGTTAAAGAATGTAGAAGCAATTTTTTCAAGTTAAGATATATAAAGCTAAAGCAAAAAGGTTAGTCCGCGTTCGTTTATGTTCGTTCATTAAAAAACTAAACGAGCCTTAAACGAACATAAACGATCGAACATAAATAAAAGTAGAAAAAAAATTAAATTTATCTAATTATGCATAATATTTTGTTTTATAAGTGTTACTTTGTTTAAACATACCAATTTTAAAAGTATACAATTAGAAGATATCATATACGAACATAAACAAATAAACGAACGTTAATGAACGCATAATCGGACGTTCACGAACATAAACGAATGACGAAACTGTTGTTCATGTTTGTTTATTTAACTAAACGAACGTAAAATAATGTTAATGTTTGTTCATTTAATAAATAAACGAACATAAACGAATTTTTTACCGGACGGTTTCATGATATGATTCACATCGAACGTTTCATTCGTTTACAGCCTTAAAAGCTTTCACTTATGTATTATAGTCCAAGCTCACTATCTAGATCATTCTATGTATATATATTGTTACTTGATTAACGGATGAGACAAGGGAACTACACACACCATTATTGATTGTTACTCTTGTATATCGTGTTAATGTGAGTGTTGTTTATTTATATGTTAATCAGAGGCGGAGGGGGATGGGGGATTAGGGGGTGCTGGGCCCCTCCCAACCAGCCCACAAGACTACACTTTTTCGTATTAACTTGAGCGTGTTTGTAGAATATCCACGAATAGGGGTTAATTAGGCCCCTCCTTTTATTCGAAAAACTTTTTTAACTTGTTATCCAATTGCGTTTATGATTAGGTATTGTTTGTGCTCTGTCTTTTTATGTCTCAATGTATCTGTTTGTGTTTTGTGTTTTTATCTTTTTTTTCTCTTTTGCAGGTGATACTAAAGGAAGAAGAAGGTGTCTTGTGTTTTTAAAAATGTTTACTTTTTACTCTATAGTTTTATCTTTTTACATTTTAAGCTTAAATATCGTTTATAAAAAAGTTCACTTAATAGGTACTATGTAGACTATTTAATAGGGTGTGCACAGTTCGGTTTGGGTCGTTTTTGGCTAAATTTGTTCATTTAATAAATAAACGAACATAAACGAACTTTTTACCGGACGGTTCATGAAATGTTCACTGAACGTTCAGTTCGTTTACGGCCCTAAAAGCTTTCACTTATGTATTATAGTCCAAGCTCACTATCTTGATCATTCTATGTACATATATTGTTACTTGATTAACGGATGAGACGAGGGAACTACACACACCATTATTGACTGTTACTCTTGTATGTTGTGTTAATGTGAGTGTTGTTTATTTATATGTTAATAAGAGGCGGAGGGGGATGGGGATTAGGGGGTGCTGGGCCCCTCCCAACCAGCCCACAAGACCACACTTTTTCGTATTAACTTGAGCGTGTTTGTAGAATATCCACTAAGAAGGGTTAATTGGGCCCCTCCTTTTATTCGAAGAACTTTTTTAACTTTGTTATCCTAAGTTGCGTTTATGATTATGGTATGTGTTTGTGCTCTGTCTTTTTATGTATCAATGTATCTGTTTGTGTTTTTATCTTTTTTTTCTCTTTTGCAGGTGATACTAAAGGAAGAAGAAGGTGTCTTGTGTTTTTAAAAATGTTTACTTTTTACTCTATAGTTTTATCTTTTTTACATTTTAGCTTAAAATATGTTTAAAAGTTACTTAATAGGTACTATGTAGTACTATTTAAATTATATACTATTAGTTTTATTTTAATTGTTTTTTTTTATTTAAAGTATGATAGAATTATAAAGAAAAGTGAACTAACGTAATCTTATGGGGTGTTTCTTTTTCTCTTGTTACCACTTAATGAGTGGGCCCAATCCCTTGTTTCATCTTAATGGGTAGGCTCACAAAAATCTCACTCTCTTAAATAAGTGGCTCATAAGTGATACTTCCAAACCACTTAATTCATAAAAATAAAAAAAAACCCTTACTCTTTGTTGTAATACATATCTATTTGCACCTAATTTTCATACACAAATTACTTTTTGTCTCAAGAGACAAAACTAAATCACAAGCCAATTTTCATTTTTATTAATATAATTCTGGTTTTTTTTTTTCTTTCAAAAAGTGTTAGATCGAATCATGAACAGAAATCTAAATGTAAAGTTTAGTTTTTACTCATAAACTATACTTGTTAAACTTGATATGCAAATTGTATACAACAAGTTAGGCTCACGCGCGCTCCGCTGCGGGATGTTTGGCGGCCGGTGTTTTCGGTTGGACGTGTTAGAAGGTATATTTTTGTAAAAAAAAAAAAATTAACGGCCGTTAAGTAACGACCGATTTCAAGCACTGTTTTGGTGCATTCTAAAAAAAAAAACTAACGGTCGACCGCTAGTGGGGAAAGCGGTATTTTATAAAAAAAATTAAAATGAGGGTAGTTTTCATAATTTAACACATAGTGCGAGGGGGTATTTCGTAAATATTTGAGGGGCTATTTCGTAAATAAAAAAAGGAATGGATCGGGGCGGACCGGGTCGGGTCGACCCGACAATACCGATAACTCAAAAAGTGCGAGTGAATATTTTGAAAAAAAAAGCAAAAAAACAATTTAAAATTTTTTTTTAAAAATGTTCGGACCGGGGCGGGTTAACCCGGTGCATTTAATGCAACTTAATGCACCTGAAGCGCGTGGTTAGTTACCGATGACTAAAAAAGTGCGAGAGAGTATTTAAAAAACAAAACAATTTTTTTTTTCTAAAAAAAAAAAAAATCGATCGGACCAGGTAGGGTTAACCCGGCGTATTAAATGCACCCCGGTCAACCCGGTGCATTTAATGCACACTAAATGCAAAAGGCCATTTAATGCATGCGAGAGGGTATTCCGAGGAAAAAAAAGGAAAATTTTATTTTAGAAATTTTTTGAAAAAAAAAAGGAAAAAAAAACTGGCGACCGCGCGCCGTTGCGGGACGATTAGCGGAGCGCGAGGTTTGAGGAAACTTAAAGTTTTATTCATAAAAAAACAGACCGATGACTCAAACAGTGCGAGAGGGTATTCCAAGGGAAAAAAAGGAAAGTTTTATTTTAAAAACTTTTTGAGAAGAAAAAAGGAAAAAAAACTGGTAAAAAAAAACTAACTGTTAAAAAAAATATTCATAAAAAAACAGACCGATGACTCCAACAGTGCGAGAGGGTATTCCGAGAAAAAAAAAAGGAAAATTTTATTTTAAAAATTTTTTGAGGAAAAAAAAGAACGGGACGATTAGCGGAGCGCGAGGTTTGAGGAAACTTAAAGTTTTATTCATAAAAAAAATATTCATAAAAAAACAGACCGATGACTCCAACAGTGCGAGAGGGTATTCCGAGAAAAAAAAAGGAAAATTTTATTTTAAAAATTTTTTGAGAAAAAAAAAGAACGGGACGATTAGCGGAGCGCGAGGTTTGAGGGAACTTAAAGTTTTATTCATAAAAAAACAGACCTACGACTCAAACAGCGCGAGAGGGTATTCCGAGAAAAAAAAAGGAAAGTTTTATTTTAAAAACTTTTTGAGAAAAAAAAGGAAAAAAAAAACTCATTTTTATTAATATACTTCTGGTTTTTTTTCTTTCAAAAAGTGTTAGATCGAATCATGAACAGAAATCTAAATGTAAAGTTTAGTTTTTTTTACTCATAAACTATACTTGTTAAACTTGATATGCAAATTGTATACAATTTCATAACTCTTTTATTAACTTTTTAGTTTACAGCATGCTTGACAAGCATGGAGTAAACTAAAATGTAAAGTTTAGTTATTAGTCATTCATATGTTATAAACGGTGACACTTTATATATATCTTTCCTTCTCGAAATGTTTCATTATGTAATTTCGTTCAGGGACCTCAAAAATATCAAAAATTTAAAGACGGCCCTGATTCTTATCATACATGTTTTCGGCTTGTTATTATTACTAGCATGATGGTTTACAACACAACATATTTTGATCGCATATATAGTGTTTGTGGTTAGCATTTCGTAACAAAGTTCAGCCCCCCTTAACGTAAAATCCTGGCTCCGCCTCTGATGTTAATCCGATGCGATATCAACGAATCAAACACATTCAGATTGACATTCATTTTGTTTGTGATATGGTTGCCATGAGTCACGTACGTGTTATTCATGTTCCATCTCGTTACCAGTATGCGGATATCTTAACCACATGTCTTCCTTCGACGTTATTAAAGAGTTTCACACCAGTTTAAGTATCCGGTCTCCTCTCGCCAGGAAGTGTTAGTCGATGTATTATTAATACCGGTATTAGCTTTGTATAAGCTATTGTTTTTGTATTTGCCCATCAAATATCTCATAGCATTATATTCTTTGCCTGAGTAAGAATTCCATGCATCTTCCACAACCTTGTTGAAACCTTCCATATCAAGCCAATAGTGAAAAAATTTAAACGGGGTAGGACCGTAATCAACGTACCTTTCGCGGAGAAGAATATGAAGATGATCTGACAGGAATCACCTTTTGCCTGAGTAAGAAGGCGTTATTATTTGATGATATTTTAAGTAAAACCTTTTATTGGTGCCGCTACAGAAGTAAAGCATCGTTCGGTTGGAACGATTGGCTTAAAAATCCGAACCTTATTATGTTGTAATTCTAGCATCTTGCTAGTTTGGTTTTTTTTTTATAAATCTGCCGTTCAAAAAAAAAGCTATTGTTTTTGTATTATAGCCCAAGTTCACATTCTAAATAACGTGAGACTATGTTTTCTTTATAATCCTTCTAATAATGAACACTATAAAAACAAATACGAGTATAAAAACAATATACATATTTCATCAATTTCAACACCTTATCATAGTTCCTTAAAGCCGCCACATTCTCATTGACCACATCGTCATTTATCATGTTCAAACATATTATACTCGTTACGAACTGGGTAACTTACTACCTACGTTAGTTGGTTGACATTCTCTAAATTTGTCCCGTGTAAGATATTACAATACATACATTTACCGTTGTACAGTAGAAGCTACAGTGATTCTACAGTACTGGGCTCTCACTTTGGGCCTGGGCTCCCACTTTGGGCCGGCCCAATTATTTATTTTTTTTATTTTTTTTTATTTTTGGCACAAAATAGAGGGAAAAAATATTACAAAAGTACCGATTCAACTTTAAAATAATCGATATAGTCACAAACGTACAACTTTAGATTGCATTAAACGGTGTCATTTAAAAAAAAACCTCATATAGCAAAAAAAAAAACTTTAAACATTAGGCCCAACACATAAGCTCATATAAAAAAAATAAACTATTAAACATGAGACCAAAAAAAAATTCGCAAAAAAAAAAACTAAAAAATAACTAAAAATTACCGCCCCGCGCGGCCCCGCAACAACGCGCGGGACATAAACTTATATAAGGAAAAAAAAAACAAATTATTAAACATGATACCGAGAAAATAAACCCGCACTATTAAACATGAGACCGAAAAGATAAACCCGCACAAAAAAAAAAATATAACCAAAGAAAGAAACATTTAAACATGAGGCCCAACGCATAAGGCCATATAAGAAAAAAAACAAACTATTAAACATGAGACTGAAAAAATAAACCCGCACAAAATTAAAAAAAAAAAAAATAATAACAATGGCCCGCAACAACGCGCGAAAAATTAACGTCCCGCAGCAACGCGCTGGTAATCCTGCTTGTCCATCAACATTTATGAGAGGCACTTAATTTGCATTGGACCGAAACACTTCTAGTCTAGCCACATGATGTTCTTCTAGCCCGAAAATACATATGAAACACTAATGGACCTTAAATTCACAACCGGTTTGAGTCATGTGTATTCTCTAATAGCCAATACCCCAATGGTTTGATTAAATAAATTTTGACTTTGGGATATAGATTTAAAATAATGTAACTTTTATAGTATTGTGAAGCAATACATTTTGATCGACAGGATGGTCCATGGCTTTTGAGTTTGATATCGATGTATCAAGAAGAAAAGTGGGACACTCGAAGGTATCGGCTGGTCCATGATATGCAATACTATAACCTAGAAGGCTAGAATTAATCTTCACAATCTAATGTCCATGCCTAATAGTAATACTTCAACCCTTTGTTGATCCATCTCTGCTCAAGAGAGGAATATACTAACTGAAGGCAATATGTGTTAGATAAAAAAACGGGTAAAACGGATGTGGTTTTCCCTGTTCAGGTTGCCCGGAGGGCGAGCCTTTGGACTCATATGTATGCGGCCTCACCGGGTTTATCCTGGGACCGTTTCCGAAACCATTTTCGACCCTTCCTTTGCCATCCTAAATGTACACACATAATGAGGTTTGAGACTTAAACACATCACATGCAATATGTGTTAGATGATAACAAAATTAAAGATCTCATAAGTTTAATTATAAATTAGAACTAAATGTTTTCATTCTAGGCTAGTATCACAAAAAAGATCACAATATTAACTATAACCACAAAGGCGAAAACTTGTTTTGACGTTATTGTTCAAACAACAACTTGGTGTATATGGAAGTAGAGAAATCGAGTTTGTTTTGATCGCAAACCTCCAAGAAAGGAGTCAAGTACACCCTTGGAGAAGATATTAAGGTTCTTTCCCATTCGAATAAAAATGCAATCTCACTGTAGTATGATCGGATCCGTGATGCATCTAAAGCTTGTATGAACCTATTGTAAATTGCTCTTCTAGTTTATGGGATAGTTTTAACAAAATCTTCGTCGCTCAAACAAAAAATATCACCATAAGTAATAGGGACTATGTTCCAAGCAAAGCTAGGAAAAGTCAAGACCATAATTCCATCAGTAAGTTCATGTCATTTCAACATAGCTTTGACCTTAGAGGAGAACTGAATCGAAAGAATCCAAGACTGCCACTCTTGGAACGATGACCAGTCATGAGGATCTAAGCCCCACCATCTGCATATGCGACGAAGAACAAGCTGAGCCAAATCACAACGGAAGAGAGTGGCAAACAACTCCTCGCAGACTGAACAAACGGACAAAGAGACGTCTCAATAGAGATGCCTCTGCGAACAGATTAACTCGGTCGGAAACAATCTTGCCGAGCTCGCCAAGCGAAGATGTACTTAATAGGGATGTATTTGATCCATCTAGCTGGCAGCTTGATGCTGAGGAAAAGATCCTCATGTAGTTACGAATCTCCTTAACCCGGAAGTTACCATCGCTAACCAAATCACAAACCCATCGATCACCTGAATTCGATAAAGTCACCGAATCCATCAAAGAAGTCAAATCAGCCAACAGATGTTCTTCGATACCACCCCGAGCATTTCTACCTACGGAACAAATATCATCGGAGCACTAAGCTTAACATCCCCCCACCGAGGCTTCTTTTGTTCAGGTCAATGCGAAACAAGCGAGGAAATTTGAACACGAAGAGGAACGTCTCCGATCCAACACTCGAACCAGAATCTCGAATCATCACCATTACCAATGGATTTTTACAAGCACAAAATCACAACCTTCCCCATTTAACTTATGACTTTCCCTCATTATGAACACCAGTTAATGATAGACTAGTCGAGGATTTCCACCGAAGAAACCATAAAGCGCACGAATGACTTATACCATAACCGCCATCTTGGGATACAAAAACGCCAAACCCATTTGAGAAAGGAGGGCACGGTTAAAGAGCAAAAAAAAACTCAGACACCTAAACACCATGTTTTTTGAAGCTAAAACCTTATTCAAGCGACCCTGTAACTTTTTTATTCGACTGGTCCGCACCGATTAAAAAACCGGCTGGGGATAGACTCCATAACCATCACAGACACCTGATAGGGACTTTAAAATATGGACATATTATAAACTCGGCGATGCCCCAAGAACTTATTCAAGAGAGTTAAGACGACCCGCCTATCGAAAGGTTTTCACCTTCCACTTAGAGAGGCGAGATCTAAGCTTAAGAATAACGTCATCCCAAGCCTTAATACGAGAAGAGTATTCTCCCACCATAACGCCTAGATAGCGAAATTTGTTGCTCATAATAGAACAACCTATCAAAGAGGCTGCCTGCTCTACCACTTGGTGCGGAACGCACACACCCAACAGTTGACTTTTAAGGATATTTATTTGAAGTCCAGAAGCAAGAAAGAAGCTCTTTAAAATGTTGATAATACCACTCAGATTTTCATTGGACCATTCTCCTATAAACATAGCGTCGTCTGCATAAAAGAGGTGAGATAAGGATAACGAACCTGGTAATTGAATACCTTTGAACAAGCCCTCGTCTACCACCCGGTTGAAAGATAAATGAAGAGATTCCATGATTAAGATAAAGAGATATGGAGCAAGAGGATCTCCTTGTTTGAGACCACGATGGCAAGAATACTCTTTAGAAGGACTTCCATTAATCAAGATAGAAGGCCTTAACAAAGTAAAGTACCCCGAATCCAATTACACCACGTTCGCCCAAAACCAAACGCCTCAAGCACTTCAAATAAGTAATCCCAACGAACCGAGTCGTATGCTTTGGCAAACGAACGTTTAAAGACAACGCCTTTTGTCTTTCTTTTACACCAATGGAGAATTTCACATCAAGAATAAATCGGGCCATCTAAAATTTGTTCTTCCAGTCAACAAAAGCGGATTTGGGTTATCGGATAGATGAGCAATCCGCGATGACCGGAGCTAATCTATTGGCAAGTACCTTGGTAACCACTTTGTATACACTCCCAATCAAACTTATCGGCCGAAAATCATTACGAAATTTAGCATCCATGACCTTTGGAATTAGGGCTACAAAGGAAGAATTACATCCTTTTGAAAAAGAGCTGTTAACGAAAAAATATTCGACCGCCTCGCAAAAGTCAGACCCAATACAATCCCAATATTTCTTAAAAAATTCAAAGGTGAAGCCATCGGGGCCCGGAGATTTATTATCACCACAGCTCCACACAGCCCTCCGAATTTCATCGCGCGACACACTTCTCTCTAAATCTTCCATTTGATTTTGGTGCAACTTCTTATTAAACTCAAAATTTAATTTAAATCTGTGATTGGCAGGTTCTTTAAATCGAGAAGCAAAGTGGTTAAAAAAAGCGTCTTTAAAAAAAGATCACAGTATTAACTATAACCACAAAGGCGAAAACTTGTTTTGACGTTATTGTTCAAACAACAACTTGGTGTATATGGAAGTAGAGAAATCGAGTTTGTTTTGATCGCAAACCTCCAAGAAAGGAGTCAAGTACACCCTTGGAGAAGATATTAAGGTTCTTTCCCATTCGAATAAAAATGCAATCTCACTGTAGTATGATCGGATCCGTGATGCATCTAAAGCTTGTATGAACCTATTGTAAATTGCTCTTCTAGTTTATGGGATAGTTTTAACAAAATTTTCGTCGCTCAAACAAAAAATATCACCATAAATAATAGGGACTATGTTCCAAGCAAAGCTAGGAAAAGTCAAGACCATAATTCCATCAGTAAGTTCATGTCATTTTAATTATTTGACCTAAAAATATCATCAAGTGACATACACATTTGAAACTTTAGGTCCCCTTGCTAGCCAGGTAAAAAATTTCTTTCACCATAGTAAAAGTGAGATTAATTTTGTATTTTTGGGTCATTTTTTGTTACCTCATATATGCTTTTACATAAATTTGTAAGTTTGTTGAATTATTTTGTGCGCCAGAAAGCACATGCTTTTGTTGCAATTTTTCCATACCATGTGATTTTAACACTTAGGCTATGTTTGTAAATAAGTATATGGAAGCGTTTAAGAGCGGTAAGCATTTTAGATAAAAAGCTTGTTTAGCAACACTTTAACTAGCGTTTGAATATTGTCTAACTGCTCTAATCTCAAATGTTTCCTTAATAAGCATTTCGGAATTGCTCCTAGCAGTTTGTTTGCGAAATTATATATATAACCTCAAAAATATTATAGTAGTATAACATTGATGGTTTTAATAAAAATGTTTTTTTTTGTTGTAATTTTGAACTTTCTAATAACAGCTTGCAGCTACGTTACCAAACACTTTTTTTAATAAACAACTATTGCTAACTACTCGTGATAACTGTTACTGCTACTCCTTACTGCTACGTATCATCAAACATACCATGGGTAGAGCCGTAGAGTTCAAAATAAAATTATTGTTTGATTGCAAGTCAAAAAATTTGTTGCAACTTGCAAATCCAAAAATGAACATATCTCTTGAGCCCAATAGCCCATACATTGTTACATAGATCAAACTTGGCCCATTTCTATAGTAAGAAACAAGCTTGAATGTCCGCGCGTTGCTGCGGCGACATGCAAATCCTAACCGGTTTTTTAAAAAACCGGTATAAAAAACCGTAACCGGTTTTTTTTAACCGGTTCGGTTAAATATAACCGAACCGGTTAGACCGGTTTTCGGGTTTTTTACGATACCGGTTTTAAAACCGGGTTTAACCGGGTTTTTAAAAAAACCGGTTAAAACCGGTTTTTTTTTATAACCGTTAATAGTTTTTAAAAAAAACCCGGTTTTAACCGGTTAAAAAAACCGGTCAACATGGAAGTCAAACTAGCCGTTACATTTTTTTTTTAAAAACCCGGTTTTAACCGGTTTTAGTATGTTTCCGGTGCAAATAAAAAGTTATGATTGTATTTGTTTAGTATGTTTCCGGTGTATTGTTTAATTAAATGTTTGATAATTAACAAGTTTATTAAATAAATGTTCGAAGTTTTAAATTCCGAAAAAAACCGAACCGGTATAAAAACCGATTCCGAACATTTATAACCGAAAAAAACCGAACCGGTTATTAGAAAAACCGGTTTTCTAATAACCGGAAACCGGTTTTAACCGATTTTTTTGCACCACTAGCTGCGGGGCGTTAATTTTTTTGTGCTAGTTTATTTTTTCGGTCTCATGTTTAATAGTTTTTTTTATATTGGCTTATATGTTGGGCATCATGTTTAAAGGGGTTTTTTTTTGCTATTTGGGTTTTTTTTAATATAATTTTATGAGATTTGGGTAAATACGTGTTAAGCATGATTGCCCGCGCGTTGATGCTTGGCGTTAATGTTTGTTTTTTTTTTCTATTTTGTATAGGTTTATTTTTCCGGTCTCTTGTTTAATAGTTTTTTTATATGGGCTTATGTGTTGGGCGTCATGTCGTGTGTATTTTTTTATCTTAATAAATCGGTACTTTTGTAATTTTATTTTCCTATTTTGTGCCGAGCAATTTTTTTATATTATTTTGTGCTGGTCTATTTTTTCGGTCTCATGTTTAATAGTTTTTTTATATTGGCTTATGTGTTTGGCATCATGTCGCGGATATTTTTTTTATCTAAATAAATCAGTACTTTTGTAAAAAAAAATTTCTATTTTGTGCCGAGCAATTTTTTTTTAAAGCTGTCTACTTTAAAAAAAAGTGTCAAATGGGCCGGCCCAAAGTGAGAGCCCAATGAGTCGGGTATTGTAGCACTGTAGCGAGGCTGCCAAAACGGCAGCGTTTTATTCCACCTATAGTATATATATATAATTAAGTTTTGAAATTTGGCCCACCCCTTATTTGAAGTTTTGAAATTTGAACAAAACCCATGGTTCTTGTTTTCTTGATGTAAGAAATTAAGCTTTATTTAGTTCTTATGTTTGATCTTTCAAATTCTGTAAATCTTGTTTTTCAACCTTTGAATAAAACTTTATAAGGTAGATGAGATTTTAAAGAAAGACGAGATAAAAGAATGCCAAAATACTCCTTTTTCAAGGCGGTTCTAGGATACATGCCTATTTATCATATGTCTATATTCAAGGTGCCAATGAAAGTCCTTCATCGCATGGAATCAATTCGGAATCAATTCGAAGTCGATTTTTTAGTGGTGTCGATTTAAATAGTAAAAAATCGATATGGGTGAAATGGAGTAAATTCTCGTCCCTTATCTAGTAAAAAAGGTGGTTCCATTTTAGATGTTATGGAAGAAATTATTAAGGTTGGACAAACCATGGACTATAATATGGAAGGTTGTACGAAAAATATTGAGGATATCATCGCCTACAAAGAGATTACGAATGTTTTAGATGAATTTTTTGTCCTTAAATGGTTCAAGGTCCTTGGTAACAAGACGCAAAAAGGGGTGGATTAACGGAGTTATGTCATAAACATAAGGTTAAATTTTTTCGCTATTCAAGAAACGAATTGGAGGCGATTGATTTTAATTTTCCATCAAGTCTTTATGGGGATAACTTAAACTTCGACCATGTTGTTTGGCCCTTCAGGTCGGTTTTTCCGGTGGTATTCTCTGTGTTTGGGATTCATGTGTATTCATCAAAGATCATGTTTCGAAATCTGATTATTTTGTGGCTATTATGGGCACTTGGGTTCCCACTTCTACTAAGCTCCTAATTATGTTGTGTGCGGGGGTACCTCCTCAAAGAGCTAACTGAAAAACGTGATCTTTGGAATTTATCTTGCAGTCGTCGATTGATTTGGGATGTGAAACTGTATTCATGAAGATTTCAATGAAGTATCCGTTAGTACATGAGAGGTTTCGGCTTTCCAACATTCAATAGTTCAAGGACTTAACGCTTTTAACAATTTCATTTCTTTGGCAGGTTTAATTGATCTCCCCCTCGAAGGTATTACAACTTACTTGGGCTCATAAATCGGAATCCAAAATGAGCAAACTCGATAGGTTTCTCTTATCGGAAGGCTTATTTTTGTCTTTTCCGCATTTATCGGCGTTATGTTTGGATAGGCCATTTAAAAAATAAAAATAGTCTTTAGAAGGTTGTTCTTTGGTAAGGATAGTATAAAAATTAATTGAATGAATTAAATTAATTAAAAAAATAATTATAAATTGTAGGGGTTTAGTCTTAAATTTAAATAAAAAATTATTCATAAATAATACTCTTAAATTAATATAAATAAAATAATTATAAAAATCAAGCCTAAATAAATATAATTAAAAATATAAATCAAATTAAATATAAAATTTTAAAATATATAAGTTATTAAGATATTTTTAATTAAATATAAATAATCCGATCATCGCCAATCTTTTAAAGGTAAAATTCCTAAATGATATTTGGTCCGACTTTTTTTTTCCGCTTTTCATTCGTGGTTTCTCTATAGAAAGCTTGACACTCCTTTGGTAAATCAACCATGGAAGTCCATAGCATTTGTCACTGATTCGAATGGCCGGTCCAGAATGAAGAAGAAAGTTCAACTCCTTAAAAGTGCTATCAAAGTTTTGGATTAAAAGAACTAAAGCCGTTCCATATGAGAAGAAAATCAACATTCTATCTTCAAAACCTTTCCGGAAGCCGACAAATCCTATTGACCGAGGTTGGGCAATGAAGAAATTAATTCTTTAACGAACCAAACTCTTAAAGAATCTTCGGAAAGCTTAATTATTCTGGACGCATCGAATCTCTCAAAAAGCTAAATATCCGTATGTCCATTGAAGGTGACGAAAATTCTAATATTTGTAATGGAATTCTTAATGAAAAAAAGATCTCAACTTGCTATTCATTGGCACTCTAGTCAACGGTGAATGGATTTCTAAGCTTTGGTGTTAAACGAGAATTTTACTATCCTACTTCAAGATCAATTTCGCCTTTCTTATACTCCTCTTCTAAGTTTCGATTTCGTTTCCTAATCGGTCTATCCACTGATACAAGTTGAAGAATTAGAGCGACTTGGTTACTTAATGACGAAGTGAAAAGGCCTTGTTTTGGGATTGCGTGCGCAACAAATCACCGGGCCCAGACGGGGTTAAAACGTTTGAATTCTTTCGTAATTTTAGATAGACTCTGATCAAGATGTTTTCCAAAAGCGGTTTTCAGTCAGATTTCTTTCCTTACAAGAAGGATACACATTCCTCGTGGATGTAATGCTTCTTTTATAGCGCTTATTCCTAAAATCCATGATGCGAAAATCGTTAAAGACTTTCGGCCTATAAGTCTTATTGGGAGCATTTACAAAATTATTACTAAGATTTTAGCTAATCAAGACTTTGCAATGTCTTTCCATTGTCTTATTAGTGAATTCGAATCGGCTTGTGGGTGTCGAATCGTAACATTTTGGATAAGTCCGTTCATTCTCGATGAGTTGTTACACAGTGGTTGGCAAACATAAAAGAAAAAGAGCTATGATTTTTAGAAGTCGATTTTTGAAAAAGATTTTGACATCGGGGAAATGGGACTTACTTGATCGATAACGTCTTAGGGGCTTTCCGGCTTGGTCAAAAGTGGTGCTCTTGGATTAATGGTTGCTTTGAAAATAGTAACAGTGAAAACTGTCACGGGTTCGGTTTCTAGTCAACGTAATCACCTACATCGGAATCTATTCCATAGAGGATTATAAACAAAGAGGATCCATCTCCCAATTCCTTTTTATTTTTGATCATGGGAAACCCTTCACCTATCTTTAAAAGTTCTCGAAGCCTAATCTCTTCAAAGGTATCTCGATTAATGCCTTCTTAGCGTTCTTTTTCGATAATCTCATCTTTTTTACCAGATGAACGTGGTCTTTAATCAGTGAATGAATAGTTTTCGAAACAGTAAAACTGTTGCGAAAGTAATTTAAATTGATTCTATTTAAGCCTCACCGGTTTTTAAGATAAGTTTTCACAAGAGTAAAATTAGGGAGTTGGTGTTAATTCGAATGAAGTTGAATCAGTACGAATCTGGTTGGTTGTTCCATTTTCATCTCCTTTCAAATATCTAGGTGTCATTGTTGGTGATAATATGTCGAGACTTAAACCATGGGAAGATGTCATCTCTAAAAAGGTTTCTTATTCGACAATCTCTAATTGGAAACTTAAAACCTTTCGATAAGGGGGTCGTTTAACTCTCATCAAGTCGCTCCTTCTCTTCGAGTTTAAAAAAAAAAAACCGCTTTATCATATGTCCCCTTTTTACAGGCTCCCATGTGCGTATTAAATAAGCGGAGTCTATACGCAAAAATTTTCTTTAGATGGGAATCGATGGCATGGTCAAAAAATTCCTGGATAGAAGGACAAGATCTTAGCTACTAAAAAAAATGGTAGTCTCTCGGCTCGGTTTCTAGTCTTATCTACGAATTCGAGCTCTCCTTATTAAAATAGGAATGGCGCTTTTTTTCTCAAGATTCTTCTTGGTGTCTCGTTCATTCAAGCAATAAAAAATAGCATGGAAATCATGGGGCCCTTTCTCTGTCGTCACGTCTTTTTACGCCGTTCAACACTTGGTTTAGATATAATCCTGAGAATGCATGCTCCTTAATATAGAAGGTATCGACCTTATGCAATTCTTGAAGAAAAAGTTGGGTAATGGCGAGAACACTTCTTTTTGGGATGACAAATGGCATGACGATGCTCCTTTCAAATCCTTATATCTGAGGTTGCATGCTCTTGAGACATGCAAATCTATTAGCGTCGCTTCTAAGTGAGTCCAACCATCTTTGATAACCCTATTTTTCGAAGACCTCCTAAGGAGTTTGAAGAAGAATAGTTTCTTTGCTTGGCTCTCGAACTAACTGGCATCTCTCTTCCTATATGTGTGATTCGTGTGTTTTGGTCTCTCGAATCCTCTAGTAGATTCTTTCGAGGCGCTCAATCTACTCGTATTTACATAGAGACAACATCTGCTAAAAAAAGATTGTTTCCTAACCAGATGGGTTAAGATTATCCCTATCAGGTAAAATTCAACGCTTGAAAGTTTTCTTGGACAAGCCCCTACTAGGCTCAAAACAACCTTTTCGCTTGAGAAGGGATGGACAGGTCCTTCGATTCTAGCCCTCATTTGTAACTGGCACGCGGAATCTAACATCTCACATTTTCCTTCTCTTGTCCTTTAGCGTCGGACAAGTTTTGGAACGAAATACTTTGCGATGGTGGGAGATGGATTTCTATTTTCTTTTGATAATACGAAAGATTGGCTTAGTTGGCTCAACAACACCCCGTTTTCCCTAAACAGTTTGAAGATGTTTTCCTTGAAGCATTTGGCTAACAAATCATGTGGTGAGCTTATTTGGCGCTTTAGAAACCAGTTTCGTTCGGTATCCAAAGCAGCCTAGGCAGATCCATCCTTTTCGATGACATTTTCAATGTCCAATTGTGGATTTCTAATCGTTGTAAGTTAAAAAATCAATTTGGGTTATTCGGTTTAAGAACCAATTGTCTTATTTTGTAATCTTTTCTAGCCTCTTTGCTAGTTTTTTTAATAAAATTTTGCTGTTCAAAAAAAACAGTATAAACACATTGAACGGTTTTTAATAAAAATGTTTTCTTTTGTAATTTTGAACTTTCTAATAACAGCTTGCAGTTGCGTTACTAAACATTTTTTTTAATAAACAACTATTGCTAACTGCTCGTGATAACTGCTACTGCCACTCCTTGCAAAATCCAAAAATAACATAGCTCTGAGCCCAATTAGCCCACACATTCTGTTACATAGGATCAAAGCTTGGCCCATTGTCATTGTGAAGAAATTAAGTTTGAAATTTTTGGGCCCACCCCTTATTGAATAGTTTGAAATTTAAACAAAACCCATGGTTCTTGTTTTCTTGATGTAAGAAGTTAAGCTTTATTTTAGTTCTTGATCTTTCAAATTCTGTAAATCTTGTTTTTCAACCTTTGAATAAAACTTTATAAGGTAGATGAGATTTTAAAGAAAGACGAGATAAAAGAATGCCAAAATTCTTTTGTGACTGTTTTGTTGTTATTTTATTGTTCAGTGTTATGTTTTCTAGATTTTTATCTTATTCAATCTTGTAACGTATATTAATGGTGATTTAGAACTCCTGTCATGTAGTAATTAGACGCATAAGATAAACGTACATTTGCAATCCTATTAGGATTTTTGTCTACTCTTTGATAATTTTTAAGCACCAGCAACGTTTGATTAAAAGCTTACATGAGAATACTTGATGGTACGTAATTTGAGTGAAACAATTAAACATCCTCTTAAGATTTTCCTATTTTGTATGTGTGGTCTCAGTACAAAATAAAGTTACTAGTAAAAAAATCAGAAAAAAATAATCATAGTTAAGTGTATATCATTATTGTTTTTTGAAGAAGTTCGGCCCCCCTTAACGTGAAATCATGGCTCCGGCCCTAGGTATGTTTAAGTCTTTTGCATGAAAACGACATGGTTATTCTATAAAGACGTATTGAAAAAAATGGAAAAACTAAAAGACAAGTAGACTGAACGCAAGAAACGTATCAAATTTACCTAACATTAGTATATATAGGGGTATTGATCACTTCGGTTAAAAAACTTTTTGAGTTGATTCGAAAATCAAACCGAATCGAACTAGAATCTAAATGAACCGAACCGAATTTGAATTCAGTTCGGTTTTCGGGTTGACCCGAATAACCCGAATTACACAATATATTTAAAAAATAATAATAATTACATAAATATTTACCAAAAAAAAATTATTTCTAGCATAAAAAATGTTTTTGTATATTAGAGTAAACTACAAAAATCATCCATGTGGTTTGTAGTTTGTGGCACTAATCATCCCTAGCCAATACTATTGGCATTAATCATCCTTGAGTGGCCAAATGTCCGGCAAAAATCATCCTTATTGGAGATGATTTTTGCAAAAAGTTTAACAAAAAGTTTTGCAAAAATCATCCCTTTAGGGATGATTTTTGCTGAAAGTTTCACCACTCATGGATGATTAGTGCCAATAGTATCGGCTAGGGATGATTAGTGCCACAAACTACAAACCACAGGGATGATTTTTGCAGTTTACTCTAGTTTTAATATTAATTTTTTAAAATTTGTGTACACGCGGCTTTGAACATACATCATAACAAATAATAATATTTTAATAACTTTATTTTAAAATTAAATATTATGACAATTTATAAATTCATGATGCTGTTATGTTTAAGATTTTTTTATAAAATTATATTAATTATTATTATTTATATGATTATAATATT
>BQNB010062020.1:0-36241 GCA_026074375.1 Tanacetum coccineum
CCGAATAATGAAAACGTGATTTAACTACTCGTTTTTGATAATTCAACCTAGGAATAACTTATATCTCCTTTTAAAATTCTAAAAATTCTCGGATGTTACACCTTTGATACTCATACGAGTAATCAATGCAATGAAAGAACTAACGAAACGCGACTATATCCGAAAAAGCAGATTCCGAGTATAGGAAAATCAGGTATCCTTACTAACAAAGTACGATGAAGGGATGCTAAGCTTAGACTTAGGAAATCCGAACAAACAACCGAGCAAACGAGCAACCTCTATAATAGCAATACTAGGCATTCACAAATACTAGATAGAAGGGAAACTTATTATCCGTTCAACTCAGCTTAACATATCCTCCAATTAGGGTAAGAGAATAATTCTCTACCCATACCACCATCCTTATCATGAATGCACATATCAATAAAAAAAACATATTACATTACCATCTTACAACCAAACACAAATAAATTCAATCATGGTCACAAGTCTACGTGTGTGATGCCTTTATAATTATGTTGGCCACCATAATTATAAGTGCCTCCTTTCACACGTGTACTTACTTCCAAGATTACCCATTTCAATCATAATTCACATATAAGCACATATACCACATTACACATCTTAAACCACTCAAACTTAACACATAAAAGATGCTCCACTACTTACTTATATCAAATTAAAATCGAAATGACATAAAGGAATGAGAGTCTCGTGACGACATCCAAAATACAAATTATCTAAAAGAAATAATCAATAACAACATGACGAGGTAAAAGACGGGATAAACTTATGTTAGGCCTCGCTTGGGTTTGACTTTGCCTCTGCACGAATCACCCGACTCCGCAGTCCACCCTATTACGTGTATCCGATAAATGATCAACTATCCTATCTCCTTCGGTTCTACAAGAGGCTCCTTATAACGCTTAAGTCCAGTTGAGAAAACAGTTCCCCAACGAGACTTCTTACGGGTGGGGGAAAAACATAGTCTAAAATACAAGAGTATAATACATCTCATGATCAGATAAATGGTAGGCAAAATATCGTAGAATGACAACTTAGAAATGCAAGTATATATAAGCTAAGTCAAAAATAGAGGGAGAAGTATAACAGTTAAGACATAAACACTTAAACCCTAAATGCATCTACATGAAGGACCCCTATGTTATAGTATAGGCTTAACCACCTACTTCTCTATAACCAAAGGCTCTGATACCAATCTATCATATCTCGCTTAGGCGAAAACACGAGGCGTAACATCATGGATATCATCACAACACAATGATGTCAACGATAGAGATAAATAAAGGAAAAGGATAATCAAATGGGACACTATGTGTCATGACAATACCCATCACAAGATAACGAAGTCTTAAATTACGATAGCAAAGTCATACTACAAGGAAACATAATCCAAAAGTCTAAACAAAATCAACAAACATCCAAGTATCAAACAATTCAAATGACATAATTAAAATCTCTAGGAGAATGACTCCGCATGCAAGCCTACGGTCTCACTAGCCACTCTTCCTAACTTCCTTATCCTCAAGATGATTACCTGAAAATGATGCTTAAAATGTCAACACAAAGGTTGGTGAGAGTCATAGGTTTAAGACACAAAAATCAAAGCTTATAAACAATTACTGTGATTAATGCAAACATGGCAGGACAATTACTGTACTATCATACAAGCAAACATGCAAATGTAACCAAAACAAAGCAAGAGAACTTAAGTGTCCCTCCGACTCCAACAAGTATCAACACTTGGGTAGGAAAGTTACCCCCGATCCATTAAAACCATCACTTCACATGGGTAGGAACGTTACCCCTGATCCAATATCAGAACAAGTGGGTAGGAATGTTACCTCCAATCCAAATACACATAAGCATTTAGCACGTAACATACAATAGCCAAGTAAAGTCCATATACTTTCAAAATAAAGACACATAATCATAATAATTAGAACATTTCAAATCCATTTGCATCATTTCAATCCCAATTTAAAAGCAATGTAAAACAGGGACTAGGAAACTCACCTGATGCTCAAGCAGCTTCCGAATATCTTATACAAAGCTACACAAAAGAATATAAATGTGTTACACGCGACTAAGCCAAATGATTAAGTCCATGTAACAATCATATGATGGATGTCTATGGTGATTAATTATCCCTATGGGACACCCTAACACCATCCCCAAATTTAACCACTTAATTTACTCATAATTCTAGTGATATACATTTTATTCAGAAATGCAGAATTTTAGCGTATCTTTACTAACTTAAACACCTTACTTGCTGACCTTCATAAATTCTACCAAAAATCATCTAGGTTTATTTATGAGTTAACTAACTACCTTGTGATTCCCAAGTATCCATTACATGTGCAACTATGCCAAATAAAATCAAACTTCAAAACTGTCCTAATTCGGATCTGATTGCACACTAAAATGTATGGCCCTAATTACCCTACTTAACAACCAATCAGAGGCGCTAAATTTGGTGGAGGTTTAATAAACATATAGAACTTGACCTTTGTGTTTTGGATAAGCTTAATTAGAATTTTAAGTAGGCGTTTTACCTCTCTAATATTGACCTAAATCTGACCCGTATTTACTGTTTTGATAACTTTTCTTGGAATGATCATTTGACTAACTTCCAGAACTCAAAATCGATCAAGGCCAGACTTTTTGAAATGTAGACTCTCTGAACTACAATTTAGGCACTAGAAATACCTCAAAACACGTTACCATCATGGAAATATCATCAGTTAAACACAACCCTAAAATGTGCCAAACCCTAATTCATGTTTTAACGCGAATTAAACCTAATCGATTACACCCATATGATCCTAATTAAACCCTAATTATTATAACATGTTTAAATTATTATTAATTACAGATTTATAAAAACCCTAATTCCATGATAATAATTATTACATGATTTAATGATGATTAACATACAAAGGATTATAGTTTTTACCTTAAATCTTCAAACCTTAAACACCAAAATCACCACTAGCTTGAAGATGATTTTTTTTCTTTCTTTTGACTTAATCGGCCGAATAAACAAGAGAGGGGGGAGAAAATAGTTTTTAGGGTTTTATTTATTTGATATATATTGTAAAGATAATTACCTAATTAGAGTTTTAGTAGAATTAGGCTTTGTTTTTTTTTCTTTTTCCCTTTATTCGGCCGAATCCCTCACTATACATATATATATTTTTTATTATTTATATCATTATTTACATTACATTAATTTTCTACAAAAACCTATGCTAATTTGAGTAAACCTTTTTACATAAACGCCACCTACTAGACTTTCTAAAAATAACTTTTCATTTCACATCTCACTTTCTATTTATGAAAAGTCTACTACGAACTTCCATAATTCATTCACATGCTTCCTTTCTAATAACTTACACTTTTTATAAATGCTTAACTCTTAAAAACCAAGAATTGACGTAACAATGCATGCAACACATCTTTCATTTCCATTATCACCACACGTGAACAGATGGAATACTTAACACTAAACTCATAGGCACACAAAATAAAATAATCATTTATGCAAACTCCCCCTTTTCGATATATCACAGCGGGAAGGTCCTTTGGGTGCTACGATTAAATAGACAATATAACTCAAGTTTACATCATAGGTCCCAAATCATTTCATAATTCATACAACATTTTTGAAATATTCCTCGAATGACATTTATTAAATGGGCCTTCAAAACATTTGGTTTTTCCATAAGCGACAATCAAAATCTCCATCGCCGAATTACCTTCAAGGACCTGAGATAAAACATGCTAAAAGTCAACAATAATGTTGAGTGAATCCATAGAGTTTGTATATATAAACAATAAAAAAAATTCCGAACACAAGTATCATTTTTCAATATTCATTTGGATACAACGATGTGGCCATACAAAGTTATATCGGGGGATTATTATAAGCCTCATGACATCGAACCTTACCATATATTCAATATAATGCCCACTATACACCCTCGCTATGAGTGTATCTTATTCTCTATACAATGCATCCGTTGTGTCATTTTTCCCGACACAAGACGATAGCTAGTCGTCACGGATCGGAGGTGGTAGCCTCCAAATAGTACTATTTCATGTATAAGCGTATGCCTTTTTCCCGGCAATTAACAATTCATGATTTCCGCGGGTCTTTTATCTAGCGAGTTAAGCTAACTTATAATAATCAAGGCTACTAGCATACATTCGGGTCCCTTGTGTTCTATTTTAAAACAAGCATGTTATCTCCCTCGCGGGTTTCTAAAACAATTAAAGTGTAAAAATGCGAGGCTATGAACTCACTTGATAATATCGGAAGAAAGTAACAGCGATAGACGAACTTGGACGTCGGCACGTAATCACCCGGAACCTATACAAAATGTATGGGTCTTAGGTTTTATGTCGGTAAAAATTAATAATGACGACAAAATAGACAAGTATGCATATGTAAGTATGATGATCAAGTTATAATTGGGTAAGTTAATTCACACTTAAGTTTTCTAAGTAAAAAGTATGTCACTTTTACTAGTTTTATTAATTACTAGATTTTACTAGTTTTAACCTAGTTGGTCCAAAAAGCCCAATAGGCCTAATTATAAGCCCATTAAGTAATTTGGTCAATTTTAATGGTCCATGACCAGGCCTTAGTACAAATATTAGGCCCAAGTGGGTTGGACCCAATGCTAAGCCCAATAGGTCTTTTAAATATAATTAGTGTATTTGGGTCTAGTGGCCCATTTAAGTCTTATGGCTTATTTTAAGTTTATGTGTATAACTTGTATAAATTTTTCGGGTTTTCGAGGTCGATATAAGTTTAAGGTCAGTAGGTTCATTATATAAAAACTCCCAAAAGTAGGTCCTACCACTTCGGGTTTTTGTCGCAAAACGCTTTACAACTTTTAGTATGAATATAGACGTAAAAGTTTTATATAGATTTATGTTTATAAAAATAGTTATATCTCTTTAACCATAAATAATGTACTTATAATATTTACATTTCTAGTTTCATATTTAAGTGTACATTATAGATTATAAGTTATTTCTATACTTTATTTTGAGTGGACATATACTTAAAGTCATTTCTTTGTACAAAAGTCAATTTAGCATTTTTGGCTGAAAACTTACTTTTACCATTTTTGACGCCATTTTCAAACCATAATGAATTGGTTGACTATCCAATTGGTCCAGTATCTACATGATTTTATCTACCTCTCATAGTTTTAGCTTTTTACTTAATTCGGAGTGCAATCATGACCTTTTATGCATTCTGTCCAGCAAGGTCAGAATTGACTACTTTTGGTAAAAAGGTCATATCTCATGCAATTTTTACATTCAAGTGTTGATTCAAATTGCTACTAGCTCATAAAACAATTGTCCACAACTTAGATAAATCAAATCAGTAGTTTATCACACTCAAAAATGTCAAACCTTCTGTTTACTTCTGCCATAATTTTTCTAATGATTTCCACCATGTTTTAAGCTAGGTTTATCCATTTTTAACCTAATCTATTACACACAAAACCCCAATAAACTCTTGATCATCATATACATCATATTTACAATTACATTTATAAATGAAATACAAGAAAATACAAGAATAATAAAAATAGGTAAAGGTTTATACCCACTAAATGATGCAAGTGATGATTTTTACCCAAAACAAGTGTGATCCTTTTATACCAAGCCTTGAATCTTAACCCAATAGCCCTAGATCACCATTATTCCTCCATGCAATGTCCCTATGAGTACTTGAATTATCTCAGCCCCTAATGTGTATAAAACCTTGCACAAAACCCCTCTTGATCACTTTAAAAATGAAGTAAACTAGCTAGGTAGTCATATCCACTAGCTACAATATTTAGGTTAAGTAAATTTTTGATGGAAATGATGTTGTAAGGTTGTTGGTTCACGGCAAGAGAGACAAAGAGATGGGTGTGTGGGTTTTTTTTTTGTAAACTATGGGAGAAATGAGTGGAAACCATGGTTTTGTAAGAAGATGCATGCAATGGAGGCTAAGACAAGTGTCTTGGACAAGTACACTTGTCCTAAGAAGGACATGCCACCAAGAGGTGGTGGTGAGTGATTTTTAAGTTTAAAACTTTGTTACTTCTAGTGTTTAGTGTATAAATTTTAAGATAGGTAAGTAGTTTTGAGGCTAACGGGTATCGACGTAAAATAAAACGAGAGTTAAGGCGAAACCACGAAGTAAAAACGAATATGATAAAAATAATTCTACATTAAACGGAATACTTTTCTGAAAAGTTTAATTTACGTAAGGTTCAAGACGGATAATTGTTTTAAGCATAGCTCGTAATTAATTATAACGACGATTTCAATAAAATGTGTAGATGTAAATAAAAGTAACTTGCTTAAAATTTATAAATTGATTATGAGATTAGAAATAGTAGTGACCTTAAATACGGGGGTTTACACATCATCAATATCGTGATCCTTATTGTGATCGCTATCGTCATCGCTATCGTGATCGCTATCGTCATCGCTATCGTGATCGCTATCGTCATCGCTATCGTGATCGCTATCGTCATCGCTATCAGGATCGCTATCGGGATCGCTATCGGGATCGCTATCGTCATCGCTATCGGGATCGCTATCGTCATCGCTATCAGGATCGCTATCGTCATCGCTATCGGGATCGCTATCGTCATCGCTATCGTCATCGCTATCGGGATCGCTATCGTCATCGCTATCGGGATCGCTATCGTCATCGCTATCGGGATCGCTATCGTCATCGCTATCGGGATCTCTATCGTGATCGTCATCGTGATCGTTATCGCTATCGTCATCGCTATCATTATCGCTATCGCTATCGTCATCGCTATCATGATCGCTATCGTGATCGCTATCGTCATCACTATCGTGATCGCTATCGGGATCGCTATCTTGATCGCTATCGGGATCGCTATCATCATCTCTATCGGGATTGCTATCGTCATCGTTATCAGGATCGCTATCATCATCAATATCGTGATCCTTATTGTGATCGCTATCGTCATCGCTATCGTGATCGCTATCGTCATCGCTATAGTCATCGCTATCGTGATCGCTATCTGGATCGCTATCGGGATCGCTATCGTCATCGCTATCGGGATCGCTATCAGGATCGCTATCGTCATCGCTATCGGGATCGCTATCGTCATCGCTATCGTCATCGCTATCGGGATCGCTATCGTCATCGCTATCGGGATCGCTATCATCATCGCTATCGGGATCGCTATCGTCATCGCTATCGGGATCGCTATCGTGATCGTCATCGTGATCGTTATCGCTATCGTCATCGCTATCATTATTGCTATCGCTATCGTCATCGCTATCATGATCGCTATCGGGATCGCTATCGGGATCGCTATCGGGATCGCTATCGTCATCGCTATCGGGATCGCTATCGTTCATATTATCGGCGTTCGCTATCATCCATTCGTTATCAGGATCGCTATCGTCATCGCTATTGTGATCGCTATCGTCATCGCTATCGTGATCGCTATCGTCATCGCTATCATGATCGCTATCGTCATCGCTATCATCATCGCTATCGGGATCGCTATCGTCATCGCTATCGGGATCGCTATCATCATCGCTATCGGGATCGCTATCGTCATCGCTATCGGGATCTCTATCGTCATCGCTATCGTGATCTTTTTTTGCTATCGTCATAGGCATATCGTTTAATCGCTATCATGACGCTATCGTCTATCGTTTTCATGATCAGCTATCACATAATCGCTATACAGGATCGATATCGGAGAGACGTATCGAGTATCAATCGCTATCGGGATCGCTATCGTCATTGCTATCGGGATCGCTATCGTCATCGCTATCGGGATCGCTATCGTCATCGCTATCGTCATCGCTATCGGGATCGCTATCGTCATCGCTATCGGGATCGCTATCATCATCGCTATCGGGATCGCTATCGTCATCGCTATCGGGATCGCTATCATCATCGCTATCGTGATCGCTATCTTGATCGCTATCGTCATCGCTATCTTGATCGCTATCATCATCGCTATAGTGATCGCTATCCTGATCGCTATAGTGATCACTATCGTGATCGCTATCATGATCGCTATCGTGATCGCTATCGTGATCGCTATCATGATCGCTATCGTGATCGCTATCGTGATCGCTATCGTGATCGCTATCATGATCGCTATCGTGATCGCTATCGTGATCGCTATCGTGATCGCTATCATGATCGCTATCGTGATCGCTATCGTGATCGCTATCGGGATCGCTATCGTGATCGCTATCGTGATCGCTATCGAGATCGCTATCGGGATCGCTATCGTGATCGCTATCGTGATCGCTATCATCATCGCTATTGTCATCGCTATCGTCATCGCTATCGTCATCGCTATTGTGATCGCTATCGTGATCGCTATCGCTATCGTGATCGCTATCGTGATTGCTATTGTCATCGCTATCGTAATCGCTATCGTCATCGCTATCGGGATCGCTATCGTCATTCCTATCGGGATCGCTATCGTCATCGCTATCGGGATTGCTATCGTCATTGTCATCGCTATCGGGATCGCTATCGTCATCGCTATCGGGATTGCTATCGTCATCGCTATCGGGATCGCTATCGTCATCGCTATCATGATCGCTATCGTCATCGCTATCGTGATCGCTATCGTCATCGCTATCGTGATCGCTATCATGATCGCTATCGTCATCGCTATCGTCATCGCTATCGTCATCGCTATCGTCATCGCTATCGGGATCGCTATCGGGATCGCTATCGGGATCGCTATCGTGATCGCTATCGTCATCGCTATCGGGATCGCTATCGTCATCGTATTGGGATCGCTATCGTCATCGGTATCGGGATCGCTATCGTCATCGCTATCGTCATCGCTATCGGGATCGCTATCGTCATCGCAATTGTCATCGCTATCGTCATCGCTATCAGGATCGCTATCATCATCGCTATTGGGATCGCTATCTTCATTGCTATCGTGATCTCTATCGTGATCGCTATCATCATCGCTATCGTGATCGTTATCGTCATCGCTATCGTGTTTGCTATCGTCATCGCTATCGTGATCGCTATCATCATCGCTATCGTTATCGCTATCAGGATCGCTATCGGGATCGCTATCGTCATCGCTATCGGGATCGCTATCGTCATCTCTATCGGGATCGCTATCGTCATCGTTATCACGATCGCTATCGTCATCGCTATCGTGATCGCTATCGTCATCATTATCGTCATCATTATCGTCATCGCTATCGTCATCGCTATCATGATCGCTATCGTCATCGCTATCGTGATCGCTATCGTCATCGCTATCGTGATCGCTATCGTCATCGCTATCATGATCGCTATCGTGATCGCTATCATGATCGCTATCATAATCGCTATCAGGATCGCTATCGGGATCGCTATCGTCATCGCTATCGGGATCACTATCGTCATCGCTATCGGGATCGCTATCGTCATCGCTATCGGGATCGCTATCGTCATCGCTATCGGGATCGCTATCGTCATCGCTATCGGGATCGCTATCGTCATCGCTATCGTGATCGCTATCGTCATCGCTATCGTGATCGCTATCGTGATCGCTATCGTGATCGCTATCGTCATCGCTATCGTGATCGCTATCATGATCGCTATCATGATCGCTATCAGGATCGCTATCGGGATCGCTATCGGGATCGCTATCTTGATCGCTATCGGGATCGCTATCGTCATCTCTATCGGGATTGCTATCGTCATCGTTATCAGGATCGCTATCATCATCAATATCGTGATCCTTATCGTGATCGCTATCGTCATCGCTATCGTGATCGCTATCGTCATCGCTATCGTGATCGCTATCGTCATCGCTATCGGGATCGCTATCGTCATCGCTATCAGGATCGCTATCGGGATCGCTATCGTCATCGCTATCGGGATCGCTATCGTCATCGCTATCAGGATCGCTATCGTCATCGCTATCGGGATCGCTATCGTCATCGCTATCATCATCGCTATCGGGATCGCTATCGTCATCGCTATCGGGATCGCTATCATCATCGCTATCGGGATCGCTATCGGTCACGCTATCGGTTCTATATCATCATAGTTATCAGTGATTGTATCGTTCTTGCTTCTTGATCGCTATCGTCATCGTATCATGATCGCTAATAATCATCACTATAGTGACTCGCTTTCCTGATCGCTATAGTGCTTCGACTATCGTGATCCGCTATGGTGATCGCTATCGTGATCTGCTATGAGTTGATGCTATCGTGATCGCTATCGTGATCGCTATCGTGATCTATCGTGATGCTAATAGTGATCGCTTCGTGATCGCTATCGTCGGATCGCTATCGGGGATCGCTCTAGTGATCGCTATCGGATCGCTATCATTCATCGCTATGTGATCGTATCGTCATCGCTATCGTGATCGCTATCGGGAGTCGTATGTCTGTCATCGCTATATAGGGATTACAAGGCCACTCCGTCATCACTCATCGGGCTCGCTTCGTCTCATCGCTATACGGGATCGACTATCGTCATCTGCTATCACCTCGATCGCATCGTCATCGCTATTTGTCTCGCTATCGGTCATTTGATATCAGGATCGCTATCTAGGATCGCTATCGGATGCTATCGGGATCGCTACGTCATCGATTCGGCGATTCGCTATTCGTTCTCTTCTATATCGGGATCGCTATCTCAATCGTTATCAGGATCGCTATCGTCATCGCATTGTGATACGCTTTCGTCATCATTATCGTGATCGCATAGTCATCGTCTATCATGATCCGCTATATAGTATATCAGCAATATCGTGATCAGCTATCATAATCGTATCGTCATTGCTATCAAAGAGTAAGCGATCTGATCAGTATAGTTATCAATGATCAGCTATATATAAATCGCTATCAGGAATTAGTCATATCGGGATCGCTATCGTCATCGCTATCGGGATCGCTATCGTCATCGCTATCGGGATCGCTATCGTCATCGCTATCGGGATCGCTATCGTCATCGCTATCGTCATCGCTATCGGGATCGATATCGTCATCGCTATCGGGATCGCTATCGTCATCGCTATCGGGATCGCTATCCTCATCGCTATCGGGATCGCTATCATCATCGCTATCGTGATCGCTATCGTCATCGCTATCTTGATCGCTATCGTCATCGCTATCGTGATCGCTATCGTCCCCCCCCCCATGATGCTATCGTGATCACTATCGTGATCGCTATCATGATCGCTATCGTTGATCGCTATCGTGATCGCTATCATGATGCGCCTATCGTGATCGCTATAGTGATCACTCTCGTGATCGCTATCCATGATCGCTATCTTGATAGGCTATCGCTGGTCGCTATCGTGGATCGCTATCGTGATCGCTATCGTGATCGACTATATCGTGATAGGGCTATCGGGTTCCGCTTCGTGATCGTATCGTGATGCTATCAGGTTCGCTATCAGGATCGCTATCGTGATCGCTATCGTGATCGCTATCATCATCGCTATCGTCATCGCTATCGTCATCGCTATCGTCATCGCTATTGTGATCGCTATCGTCATCGCTATCGCTATCGTCATCGCTATCGTGATCGCTATCGTCATCGCTATCGTTATCGCTATCTATCGCTATCGGGTCGCTATCGTCATTCCTAGGGGATCGCTATCGTTTACGCTATCGGGATTGCTATCGTCATCGTCATCACTATCGGGATCGCTATCGTCATCGCTATCGGGATCGCTATCGTCATCGCTATCGGGATCGCTATCGTCATCGCTATCGTGATCGCTATCGTCATCGCTATCGTGATCGCTATCATGATCGCTATCGTCATCGCTATCAGGATCGCTATCGGGATCGCTATCGGGATCGCTATCGGGATCGCTATCGTCATCACTATCGGGATCGCTATCGTCATCGCTATCGGGATCGCTATCGTCATCGCTATCGGGATCGCTATCGTCATCGCTATCGGGATCGCTATCGTCATCGCTATCGGGATCGCTATCGTCATCGCTATCGGGATTGCTATCGTCATCGCTATCGGGATCGCTATCGTCATCGCTATCGGGATTGCTATCGTCATCGCTATCGGGATCGCTATCGTCATCGCTATCGTGATCGCTATCGTCATCGCTATCGTGATCGCTATCGTGATCGCTATCATGATCGCTATCGTCATCGCTATCGTCATCGCTATCAGGATCGCTATCGGGATCGCTATCGGGATCGCTATCGTCATCACTATCGGGATCGCTATCGTCATCGCTATTGGGATCGCTATCGTCATCGCTATCGGGATCGCTAAACGTCATCTGTATCGTCATCCTAATATTGTCATCGCTATCGGGGGGGGGGGGGGGGGGGGTATTCGCTTCGACATCGCAATTGTCAATCAGCTTATTTTTTTTTGTCAACGCTAACAGGATCGCTATCATCTCGCTATTGGGATCGCTATCTTCATTGCTATGAGATCTCTATCGTGATCTGCATAATATAGATATATAAGCAGATCGATGATATCGATATATCGTCACTCAGACTATAGTGTGTGATGTGACGAGTCATCGCTATCGTGATCGCTATCATCATCGCTATCGTGATCGCTATCAGGATCGCTATCGGGATCGCTATCGTCATCGCTATCGGGATCAGCTCATCATCATCGCCTATCGGATCGCTACGGCTCATCGTTATCACGATCGCTATCGTCATCGCTATCGTGATTCGCTCTCGTCATCTTATGTCACTCAGCTATCGTCATCGCTATCGTGATCGCTATCGTCATCGCTATCGTGATCGCTATCGTCATCGCTATCGTGATCGCTATCGTCATCGCTATCATGATCGCTATCATAATCGCTATCAGGATCGCTATCGGGATCGCTATCGTCATCGCTATCGGGATCACTATCGTCATTTCTATCGGGATCGCTATTGTCATCGCTATCGTCATCACTATCGTGATCGCTATTGTAATCGCTATCGGGATCGTTATCGTCATCGCTATCGTGATCGCTATCGACATCGCTATCGTGATCGCTATCGTGATCGCTATCGTGATCGCTATCTTCATCGCTATCGTGATCGCTATCGTGATCGCTATCAGGATCGCTATCGGGATCGCTACTTCGGGATGCTTCTTTGTCGATATCGGGATCGCATATCGTCATCTATATCGGGATTGCTATCGTCATCGTTTCAGGATCGCTTCATATCAATAATCGTGATCCTTATAGTGATCGCTATCTCATCGCTATAGTTGATCGCTTTTCGTCTCGCTATCGTGATCGCTATCGTCATCGCTATCGTGATCGCTATCGTCATCGCTATCAGGATCGCTATCGGGATCGCTATCGGGATCGCTATCGTCATCGCTATCGGGATCGCTATCGTCATCGCTATCAGGATCGCTATCGTCATCGCTATCGGGATCATCGTCATCGCAATGTCATCGCTATCGGGATCGGTTATCGGTCATCGCTATGGATCGCTATCAATCATCGCTATCGGGATCGCTATCGCTCATCGACTATCGAGGTCTCTATCATCATCGTTATCGTGATTTGCTATGTCATCGCTATATTGATCCTTCGTCATCGCTATCGTGATCGCTATCGTCATCGCTATAGTGATCGCTATCCTGATCGCTATAGTGATCGCTATCGTGATCGCTATCGTGATCGCTATCGTGATCGCTATCGTGATCGCTATCGTGATCGCTATCGTGATCGCTATCGTGATCGCTATCGTGATCGCTATCGTGATCGCTATCGTGATCGCTATCGTGATCGCTATCGTGATCGATATCGTGATCGCTATCGTCATCGCTATCGGGATCGCTATCGTCATCGCTATCGGGATCGCTATCGTCATCGCTATCGGGATCGCTATCGTCATCGCTATCGGGATCGCTATCGTCATCGATATCGGGATCGCTATCGTCATCGCTATCGGGATCGCTATCGTCATCGCTATCGGGATCGCTATCGTCATCGCTATCGGGATAGCTATCGTCATCGCTATCGTCATCGCTATCGTCATCGCTATCAGGATCGCTATCAGGATCGCTATCTCCATTGCTATTGTCATCGCTATCGTCATCGCTATCGTTATCGCTATCGTCATCGCTATCTGGATCGCTATCGTCATCATTATCGTCATCGCTATCGGGATCGCTATCGTGATCGTCATCGTGATCGTTATCGCTATCGTCATCGCTATCATTATCGCTATCGCTATCGTCATCGCTATCGTGATCGCTATCGTGATCGCTATCATCATCGCTATCGTGATCGTTATCGTCATCGCTATCGTGTTTGCTATCGTCATCGCTATCGTGATCGCTATCGTCATCGCTATCGTTATCGCTATCGGGATCGCTATCGGGATCGCTATCGGGATCGCTATCGTCATCGCTATCGGGATCGCTATCGTCATCTCTATCGGGATCGCTATCGTCATCGTTATCAGGATCGCTATCGTCATCGCTATCGTGATCGCTATCGTCATCATTATCGTGATCGCTATCGTCATCGCTATCATGATCGCTATCGTCATCGCTATCGTGATCGCTATCGTGATCGCTATCGTGATCGCTATCGTCATCGCTATCGTCATCGCTATCGTGATCGCTATCGTCATCGTTATCATGATCGCTATCATAATCGCTATCAGGATCGCTATCGGGATCGCTATCGTCATCGCTATCGGGATCGCTATCGTCATCGCTATCGGGATCGCTATCGTCATCGCTATCGGGATCGCTATCGTCATCGCTATCGTCATCGCTATCGGGATCGCTATCGTCATCGCTATCGGGATCGCTATCATCATCGCTATCGGGATCGCTATCGTCATCGCTATCGGGATCGCTATCATCATCGCTATCGTGATCGCTATCTTGATCGCTATCGTCATCGCTATCTTGATCGCTATCGTCATCGCTATAGTGATCGCTATCCTGATCGCTATAGTGATTGCTATCGTGATCGCTATCATGATCGCTATCGTGATCGCTATCGTGATCGCTATCGTGATCGCTATCGTGATCGCTATCGTGATCGCTATCGTGATCGCTATCGTGATCGCTATCGTGATCGCTATCGTGATCGCTATCGTGATCGCTATCGTGATCGCTATCGTGATCGCTATCGGGATCGCTATCGTGATCGCTATCGGGATCGCTATCGGGATCGCTATCGGGATCGCTATCGTGATCGCTATCGTGATCGCTATCGTCATCGCTATCGTCATCGCTATCGTCATGCTATGTCATCGCTATGTGGATCGCTTTCTCCATTCGCTATCGCTATCGTCATCGCTATCGTGATTGCTATCGTCATCGCTATCGTGATCGCTATCGTCATCGCTATCGGGATCGCTATCGTCATCGCTATCGGGATCGCTATCGTCATCGCTATCGGGATTGCTATCGTCATCGCTATCGGGATCGCTATCGTCATCGCTATCGGGATCGCTATCGTCATCGCTATCGGGATCGCTATCGTCATCGCTATCGGGATCGCTATCGTCATCGCTATCGTCATCGCTATCGTCATCGCTATCGGGATCGCTATCGTCATCGCTATCGTCATCGCTATCGGGATCGCTATCGTCATCGCTATCGTCATCGCTATCGGGATCGCTATCGTCATCGCTATCGTCATCGCTATCGTCATCGCTATCGGGATCGCTATCGTCATCGCTATCGTCATCGCTATCGTCATCGCTATCGTCATCGCTATCGGGATCGCTATCGTCATCGCTATCGTCATCGCTATCGTCATCGCTATCAGGATTGCTATCGTCATCGCTATCGTCATCGCTATCGGGATCACTATCGTCATCACTATCGGGATCGCTATTGTAATCGTCATCGTGATCGCTATTGCTATCGCTATCGTGATCGCTATCATTATCGCTATCATGATCGTTATCGCTATCGTGATCGCTATTATCATCGCTATCGTGATCGCTATTGTCATCGCTATCGTGATCGCTATCGTCATCGCTATCGTGATCGCTATCGTCTTCGCTATCGTCATCGCTATGTGATGCTATCGTGGAACGCCTATCGTGATCGCTATCGTCATTCGCTATTTGTGATCGCTATCATGATCGCTATCGGGATTTGCTATCTTGATCGCTTTCGGGATCGTTTCGTCATATTATCGAGGTATCGCTATCGGGATCGTATCGGATCGCTATCGTCATCGCTATCGTGATCGCTATCGTCATCGCTATCTTGATCGCTATCGTCATCGCTATCGTGATCGCTATCGTCATCGCTATCATGATCGCTATCGTGATCGCTATCGTGATCGCTATCGTGATCGCTATCGTCATCGCTATTGTGATCGCTATCAGGATCGCTATCGGGATTGCTATCTTGATCGCTATCGGGATCGCTATCGTCATCTCTATCGGGATCGCTATCGGGATCGCTATCGGGATCGCTATCGGGATCGCTATCTTGATCGCTATCAGGATCGCTATCGTCATCAATATCGTGATCGCTATCGTTATCCCTATCATGATCGCTATCATTATCGCTATCATGATCGTTATCACGCTTATTTCGTGATCCGCATATCGTCATCGCTATCGTGATCGCTATCGTCATCGCTATCGTGATCGCTATCGTGATCGCTATCGTGATCGCTATCGTCATCGCTATCGTGATCGCTATCGTCATCGTTATCGTGATCGCTATCGTGATCGCTATCGTCATCACTATCGTGATCGCTATCATGATCGCTATCAGGATCGCTATCGGGATCGCTATCGGGATCGCTATCTTGATCGCTATCGGGATCGCTATCGTCATCTCTATCGGGATCGCTATCGTCATCTCTATCGGGATCGCTATCGGGATCGCTATCGGGATCGCTATCTTGATCGCTATCAGGATCGCTATCGTCATCAATATCGTGATCGCTATCGTCATCGCTATCGTGATCGCTATCGTCATCGCTATCGTCATCGCTATCGGGATCGCTATCGGGATCGCTATCGGGATCGCTATCGTCATCGCTATCGGGATCGCTATCATCATCGCTATCGGGATCGCTATCGTCATCGCTATCGGGATCGCTATCGTCATCGCTATCGGGATCGCTATCGTCATCGCTATCGGGATCGCTATCGTCATCGCTATCATCATCGCTATCGGGATCGCTATCGTCATCGCTATCGTGATCGCTATCGTCATCGCTATCGTGATCACTATCGTGATCGCTATCGTTATCGCTATCAGGATCGCTATAGTGATAGCTATCATGATCGCTATCGTGATCGCTATCGTGATCGCTATCGTGATCGCTATCGTGATCGCTATCGTGATCGCTATCGGGATCGCTATCGTGATCGCTATCGGGATCGCTATCGTGATCGCTATCGGGATCGCTATCGTGATCGCTATCGGGATCGCTTTAATCTTTGCTATAGTCATCGCTATCGTGACTCGCTATCGTCATTCGCCTATCGTGATCGCTTTCGTCATTCGCTATCGTTGTTCGCTATCGTTATCGACTTTGTTCATCGCTATGGGATCGCTATCGTCATCGCTATCATCTTCGCTTTCATCATCGCTATCGGGATTCGCTATCGTTCATCGATTTTCGGGATCGCTATCATGTTGTCATCGTGATCGTTAATCGCTTTCATGATCCACTATCGCTATCTCGCCTATCGTGATCGGCTATCTTGGATCCTATCACTTATCGTTATCGATATCTTCATCGATATCGTGATCGCTTATCGTGTCGTTATCATCATCGCTATCATGACGTTATCATCATCGCTATGTGTTTTGCTATCGTCATCGCTATCGTGATCGCTATCGTGATCGCTATCGTTATTGCTATCGGGATTGCTAACGGGATCGCTATCGTCATCGCTATCGGGATCGCTATCATGATCGTCATCGTGATCGTTATCGCTATCATGATCACTATCGCTATCGCTATCGTGATCGCTATCATGATCGCTATCATTATCGTTATCGCTATCGTCATCGCTATCGTGATCGCTATCGTGATCGTTATCATCATCGCTATCATGATCGTTATCATCATCGCTATCGTGTTTGCTATCGTCATCGCTATCGTGATCGCTATCGTCATCGCTATCGTTATTGCTATCGGGATTGCTATCGGGATCGCTATCGTCATCGCTATCGGGATCGCTATCGTCATCGCTATCGGGATCGCTATCATCATCGCTATCGTGATCGCTATCGTCATCGCTATCGTCATCGCTATCGTGATCGCTATCGTCATCGCTATCGGGATCGCTATCGGGATCGCTATCGTCATCGCTATCGGGATCGCTATCGTCATTGCTATCTGGATCGCTATCGTCATCGCTATCGGGATCGCTATCGTCATGGCTATCGTCATCGCTATCGGGATCGTTATCGTCATCGCTATCGGGATCGCTTATCATCCATACGATATCGGAGGCTATCGTCATCGCTATCGAGATCGCAAATCACTCATCGTTATCGTGATCGCTATGTATCGCTAATCTTGTTCGCTATCCATCATCGCTATACTTGATCGCTCTGATCGTCTCATCACTTTAATGATCGCTATCTGTCCCTATCGTCATCAATATCGTGATCGTACTATCGTGATGTTATCGTGATAGATATCTGATCGCTATCGTGATCGCTATCGTTATCGCTATCGTGATCGCTTTGTGATCGCCTATCGTGATCGATATCGTGATCGCTATCTTGATTGCTATCTGTGTTCGATTTCATGATCCGCCGATATTGATCACGCTATCGTGATAGCTATATGTGATCGCTATCGTGATCACTATCGTGATCGCTATCGTGATCGCTATCGTGATCATTATCGGGATCGCTATCGGGATCGCTATCGGGATCGCTATCGTGATCGCTATCATCATCGCTATCGTGATTGCTATCGTCATCGCTATCGTGATCGCTATCGGGATCGCTATCGTCATCGCTATCGGGATCGCTATCGTCATCGCTATCGGGATCGCTATCGTCATCGCTATCGTCATTGCTATCGTCATCGCTATCGGGATCGCTATCGTCATCGCTATCGGGATCGCTATCGTCATCGCTATCGGGATCGCTATCGTCATCGCTATTGTCATCGCTATCGTCATCGCTATTGTCATCGCTATCGTCATCGCTATTGGGATCGCTATCTTCATTGCTATCGTCATCGCTATCTTCATCGCTATCGGGATCGCTATCGTCATCGCTACGGGATCGCTATCATCATCGTGATCGCAATCGCTATCGCTATCGTGATAGCTATCGTTATCCCTATCGTGATCGCTATCATTATCGCTATCTTATGTTTATCACTTTCGTGATCAACTATCGCATGCTATCGTGATCGTTTTGTCATCGCTATCGTGATCGGTAACGTCTAGCTATCGTGATCGCTATGTGGATCGCCTATTCGTGATTGCTATCGTCATCGCTATCGTGATCGCTATCATGATCGCTATCATGATCGCTATGTCATCGCTATCGTCGATCGCTATCGGATTGCTATCGGGATCGCTATCGCTCATCTCATTCAGGAATTGCATCGTCATCACGTATCGTGATCGCAATCGTTGTTACACCCCCAAAAATTACAACAATGCAGCGGATTACACATGGGGTGCTACTTCAATAATACTCAGCGCTAGATACAGAGAACGAACCTCTAATGTGTCGTTTGTAAAACTATCTCGTTCGATTTAATCAAAATTACTTGAATTTAATAATACATCTTGTACCAATAATTGCATCACAATTAAAAGCTTGATAGTATAGACTCCACTGCACTTCAAGATATCGTGCTATATAATTTCCATGAGAAAAACATGCTTAAACAAGGTCATCATAAAGTTGGTGGGAGTTCATAGGTTTTCTGTAATAATACTAACGTTAGGTCCAATATATGTATTGCCCACTGTATCATTACAGTGTAATATAATAAAACGTTTAATGACTACTGTCTCCACTACAGTATCATAAAATAATTGTGTGACATTTAAATCCTTAATGATATTCATTCCAAAATGTTATGTATGATTTTTTAGAAATCAATTTACGCTATAAAAATATGCAAGACCTTTTCTATCCACCCAAATAGTCCAAAATGTAACAGTATCAAAAGTTGGATACACAAAATTTCCATAATATGTTTTGCCTTTCTTCTTCAAGTCGTGTATAAAAACCATGATTACCATTACTCTAAGTTCATGAACTGTGCGTAGACTTGTATGTTGCTCACTTTATTCAAGGCATAGTAAATGGGGAGCCCATCGTTAGGTGTTCCCTCAAGAAAACCCGCGGCGTTAATGAAAAATAACTATATTATGTACCCACCATGGGTGTTCCCTCTAAGAACACAATGGGCATTAATGAAAAATTATTGTAACCACTCATGGGGTTACCTCTAGAAAACCCGGAAGTAATGATTGTTGACCCGTAGGCGCCAATCCAATCGTGATCCGACATGGTATTCGTTCGTTTCCTACAGTGATAGCTAGTCACCGAACGGGGATTGTCAATCCAAATAGGATCTATCTTATAACATTCGCGCTCACCTCCAATGTGATTTACAGTTAATTGCAACCTAAAGCTAATTCCAAAATCTTAAATAATATAGAATGAGTTTACGTTCAATAAAGTAAACCCTGTATTGTATCTCTTCGCGAGATATATAAATGAGTATGTAAACTTTCCAAAAAGGTTAATTCAACATGTAAAATGAGTTTCTAAACTATGTTTTGAAACGTGTTGAATAATTGAAGCACGTTACGAGTTTAAGCAAGAACAGTAGTTGAACTTGTAACAAGCATGTTCTCACCCCAAAATATATGTAAAACATGTAAAACGTGGGGCTATGAACTCACCTTGATATTGAAGAACGATTGATAGGTAGGCATCTAATTGACATTGATGATGAAGAATGACTGATAGATAGGCATCTAATATGCACAATGCGAATAGAAGACGAAGCTGCCTGACCGTGAAGACGCAGCTTAACTTAACGGCTAAGTCTCACTAGCCTAAGATAATGTGTTTGGGTTTCCTGGTGAATTGTTATGTCAACGCGACACGTTGATAAAAGATTTAGAATTAATCTTTGAAATGGTTTGGTGGTTGGTTAAATAAATAAATTTAGAATATTCCCAAAGTGTGTAATATATATTCTATATATATTACATATGAAAAATAAACCATTGTATAACTCGTACCGCGAATTATATAATAAAGAAAGACAACTCAAGGATTAATGTGAACTGTATAATACTTTGCAAGTATTATATAAAAAGGTGAGAGTAAATAATTAAACCAATTATTTCGACAACTTATTCAATTATTAAAAGTCCTGTAGACCACACAGTTCTTTAAGTTATAATATTAAACACACGAAGTTTGTAAAAAATTTTACAATATTTATGGTGTCAACTTTATGCTGAAATTATAAAATATAAAATAATATTTTATAAAACTTTTTTTTTTTTATTGGGGTTTCGTTTCCCTCGACGGGTTCTGTGACTGAAACGTCGTCTAATTGTAAACGTTATAAATCTCTCGTTCGTTATTAAGTTATTGATGGTTATATTTTAAATATTTTCTAAAATATACTTAGCCTCTTATCGGTTTTCCAAAATGATAGCAGTTTTAGTGACACATTAATAAATATAGAAAATCCTATATAATTTCGGTTATGATCTTTTCAGTTTATAAAACGATTTCATTTTCGCAAAACTCCTCGACCGATTTTCCATTAAATCAAGATTATGTTGCAATTATTTGAGTTTCCAATATCTCAAACGTCCGCGTGTTTTAAATATAATATTTATACGTTATTATATTTAAAATTGAAACCATTTATTAAAACATCATATTATTTATCCAATTTAAACCACCATTTATGTCCGGTTTTTACCTATTTTTAAAACCTTAAGTTATACCTATTTGTGGTCTCATATATTACCCAAATGCTCTCTAAATTGTTGGCTGCCACAACCTAATGCATCCTGTGGTGTTGAATCGAGAAAACAATCACTTTACGTTTTTAAACACCAACCGCAGCCCTTGCTGCTGCCATGAAACTCAAACACCCCCGTTTGGCATAAACTGCCAAACCAAACACCCCCGTTTGGCATAAACTGCCAAACCAAACACCCCCGTTTGGCATAAACTGCCAAACCAAACACCCTCGTTTGGCATAAACTGCCAAACCAAACACCCTCGTTGGGCATAAATGTCAAACCAAACGGACCCTATTGGTTTTTCTCACAAAACAAACGTACCCTTTTAGGGGCTTAATGTAAACCGAGCAAACGACACCCCCTCTTGTGGTTGACCCGAACAAACAAACACCCCTTCGTCGGTACTAAACCCAACCCAACTCACCCCGGCTGTTATCCCGACCCAAAAGCACCCTCGTCTGTGACCATACGAACGCACCCTTGCGTTGGTGCAAAACCAAACCCGACAGCCCAAACCCTCTGGCTGTTATAAACCCGAAACAAACACCACTCCTTCTCGTGGTGTTTAACACCGAAACAACTCACCCCCTAAACACCCCCCGGCTGGTCCCCGGCTGTCCCACAGCCTAAACCCGGGGACGCCAACCCTTCCCTCCCCCGGCTGTTGTTCAACAGCCGACCCGAACATAAAACCCGGTGTGGTGTTTATCTTTATAAAACATGAACGCACCAGTGATGTTTTGTTGTGGTGGTGGTGCGTGGAAGGGGATGACTATTGGTGGTGTGGCGGCTGCGGCTGTGATGGTGATGATGCGATGTTGATGATGATGATGGTGAGGATGGTACTATGATAACGATGATGATGGTGGTGTTATAGTGGATGTGGGGCTGTCGTGGGTGGCTGCCGGAGAGGGGTGGGTGGCGCGTGGAGGAGCGAGTGAGGGAGAGTGAGTATGATGAGTGGGTAGATCCGGGGATGAGAATCGTTTTATGTTTGGACCGGAAAACCAGCCGGAAAAGTTTTCCGGCGGCGGCGTGGTGGCGGCGGCCGGATTCCGGCGGCGGTGCCGGTGGCCGGAAATAATGGAGGGTGAGAGAGCATTTTTAGAGTCGTGTGTGGTTTTATGGTATGTAAAATGAAATTTTTGTTATATAATTTTATATATATACAAAAGTTATAATTTGAAATGAAAAATAGATATTAGTATAGGGTCTAAATTGTAACTATTTAACGTAGTTTTTATAACTTTCGGTCCGGGCTCATTGAGGAATTAAACGGTGATTCAATCTCTCGAAACTTGCGTCATTGTTTTCTCGAATCATTTTTCCGATAATAATAAGTATTTATCTGATAATGTTTCATAAAATATTTTATAATATTTAATACAAAATATATGTTATCCTTGTAAACCGGTTTCGTTTCGTCGATATAAAAATGGATTTCAACTCCGAGGTATTCGCGTTATACGCAAACGCTTTTATTTAAATGAAACTAATTTAATTTAATATTTTTATTACAATAAATACTGATAATTAAAAACATCATTTAATTGTTTTTGTGTGTCCGCGTAGTATATTGTTCGAAAATTGTTTGCGGTGCGTTTTAGCCCTTTTCGCTCTCGTTTCCAGGTCTCGGCGCTAAAATGAAAAGTTGTAGGATGTCGTTGTACATCGAAAATTTGCTTTTGGGTCCGAGAAGTGAAAAACGCGATTTAGATGGTTGTTCTTGTAAGTCAAGCCAGACCTAAAAGTCAAAGAGGTAAAATTGTTATCTTAAAAATCCGAAAATTCTCGGATGTCACAATCGTCATCACTATCGTGATCGCTATCGTCATCGCTATCGTGATCGCTATCGTCATCGCTATCGTGATCGCTATAGTCATCGCTATCGTGATCGCTATCGTCATCACTATCGTGATCGCTATCGTATCGCTATCGTAGAATTGCTATCCAACAGACTTCGCTATCGGGATCGCTATCTGGATCGCTATCGGGATCGCTATCGTCATCGCTATCGGGATCGCTATCGTCATCGCTATCGGGATCGCTATCGTCATCGCTATCGGGATCGCTATCGTCATCGCTATCGTGATCGCTATCGTCATCGCTATCGTGATCGCTATCGTCATCGCTATCGTGATCGCTATCGTCATCGCTATCGTGATCGCTATCGTCATCGCTATCGTCATCGCTATCGTGATCGCTATTGTCATCGCTATCGTGATCGCTATCGTCATCGCTATCGTCATCGCTATCGTCATCGCTATCGTCATCGCTATCGTGATCGCTATCGTGATCGCTATCGTGATCGCTATCGTCATCGCTATCGTAATCGCTATCGTCATCGCTATCGTGATCGCTATCGTCATCGCTATCGTGATCGCTATCGTCATCGCTATCGTCATCGCTATCGTGATCGCTATCGTCATCGCTATCATGATCGCTATCGTCATCGCTATCGGGATCGCTATCGGGATCGCTATCGTCATCGCTATAGTGATCGCTATCGTCATCGTTATCGTTATCGCTATCGTGATCGCTATCGTCATCGCTATCGTGATCGCTATCGTCATCGCTATCGTGATCGCTATCGTGATCGCTATCGTTATCGCTATCGTCATCGCTATCGTGATCGCTATCGTGATCGTTATCATCATCGCTATCATGATCGTTATCGTCATCGCTATCGTGTTTGCTATCGTCATCACTATCGTGATCGCTATCGCCATCGCTATCGTTATCGCTATCGGGATCGCTATCATCATCGCTATCGGGATCGCTATCGTCATCTCTATCGGGATCGCTATCATCATCGTTATCAGGATCGCTATCGTCATCGCTATCGTGATCGCTATCGTCATCGCTATCGTGATCGCTATCGTCATCGCTATCGTGATCGCTATCGTCATCGCTATCGTGATCGCTATCGTCATCGCTATCGTGTTCATTATCGTCATCACTATCATGATCGCTATCGTCATCGCTATCGTTATCGCTATCATCATCGCTATCGTTATCGCTATCGTGTTCATTATCGTCATCGCTATCATGATCGCTATCATCATCGCTATCGTGATCGCTATCGTCATCGCTATCGTCATCGCTATCGTCATCGCTATCTTGATCGCTATCGTCATCGCTATCTTGATCGCTATCGTCATCGCTATCGTCATCACTATCGTGATCTCTATCGTCATCGCTATCGTGATCGTTATCGTCATCGCTATCGTGATCGCTATCGTGATCGCTATCGTCATCGCTATCATGATCGCTATCGTGATCGCTATCATGATCGCTATCATGATCCCTATCGTCATCGCTATCGTCATCGCTATCGTGATCGCTATCGTGATCGCTATCGTGATCGCTATCGTGATCGCTATCGTCATCGCTATCGTGATCGCTATCGTGATCGCTATCGTGATCGCTATCGTCATCGCTATCGTGATCGCTATCGTCATCGTATCGTAAATCGCTATCGTCAACGCTATCGAGAACGCTATCCGACATCGCCTATCGTGATCACTATCGTCAACGCTAACGTATCCTAGTCGTCATCGCTATCGTGATCGCTATCGTCATCGCTATCGTGATCGCTATCGTCATCGCAATCGGAAGCTATCGTCTACAGCTATCGGTGACGCTAATCGTCATCGCTATCGTGATCACTATCGTCATCGCTATCGTGATCGCTATCGTCATCGCTATCGTGATCCCTATCGTCATGCATTCGGGATCCGCTATCGTCATCGCTATCGGGATCGCTATCGTCAACGCTATCGGGATCGCTATCGTCATCGCTATCGGGATCGCTATCGGGATCGCTATCGTCATCGCTATCGTCATCGCTATCAGGATCGCTATCGTCATCGCTATCCTGATCGCTATCGTCATCGCTATCGTGATCGCTATCGTGATCGCTATCGTCATCGCTATCGTCATCGCTATCGGGATCGCTATCGGGATCGCTATCGTCATCGCTATCGTGATCGCTATCATCATCGCTATCGTGATCGCTATTGTCATCGCTATCGGGATCGCTATAGTCATCACTATCAGGATCGCTATCGGGATCGCTATCGTCATCGCTATCGGGATCGCTTCGCTATCGTGATCGCTACAGCATGCTATCGTGCTCGCTAACGTCATCGCCATCGGGAACTCTATCGTATCGCTATCTGTCAATCGCTATCGTGATCGCTATCGTCATCGCTATCGTGATCGCTATCGTCATTGCTATCGTGATCGCTATCGTCATCGCTATCGTGATCGCTATCGTCATCGCTATCGTCATCGCTATCGTCATCGCTATCGTCATCGCTATCATCATCGCTATCATCATCGCTATCGGGATCGCTATCGTCATCGCTATCGGGATCGCTATCATGATCGTCATCGTGATCGTTATCGTGATCGTTATCGCTATCATGATCACTATCGCTATCGCTAATACGGATCGCTACGTTATCGCTATCGTCATCGCTATCGTGATCGCTATCGTGATCATTATATCATCATCGCTATCATGATCGTAACGTCATCGCTATCTGTAGTTTGCTATCGTCAACACTATCGTGGATCGCTATCCGCCATCGCTATCGTTACAGCTATCGGGATCGCTATGGGATCGCTATCATCATCGATATCGGGATCGCTATCGTCATCTCTATCGGGATGTCTATCATCATCGTTATCAGGATCGCTATCGTCATCGCTATCGTGATCGCTATCGTCATCATTATCGTGATCGCTATCGTCATCGCTATCGTGATCCCTATCGTCATCGCTATCGTGATCGCTATCGTCATCGCTATCGTGATCGCTATCGTCATCGCTATCGTGATCGCTATTGTCATCGCTATCATGATCGCTATCGTCATCGCTATCGTGATCGCTATCGTCATCGCTATCGTGTTCATTATCGTCATCACTATCATGATCGCTATCGTCATCGCTATCGTTATCGCTATCATCATCGCTATCGTTATCGTGTTCATTATCATCATCGCTATCATGATCGCTATCGTGATCGCTATCGTCATCGCTATCGGGATCGCTATCGTCATCGCTATCGGGATCGCTATCGTCATTACTATCGGGATCGCTATCGTCATCACTATTGGGATCGCTATCGTCATCGCTATCAGGATTGCTATCATCATCGTTATCTTGATCGCTATCCGTCATCGCTTCGTCGATCACTATCCTTGATCGCTTTCGTGATCGCTATCCGTGATCACTATCGTGATCGCTACTTTATGTCTATCGTGATCATCATCCTATACGTGATCGCTATCGTGATCGCTATCGTGATCGCTATCACGAGATCGCTAATCGTGACACGCTATCGTGATCGCTCTCGTGAATCGCTACGTCATCTCTATCGTGATCTCTATCATCATGTTATCAAGATCGCTATCAGTCATCGATAATCGGTGATCGCTAACGTCATTCAATTATCTGTGATCGCTATCGTCAACGCAACAAAAGTAATCGTGATCCCCTATCGTCATCGCGACGGATCGATATCGTCATCGCTATCGTGATCGCTATCGTCATCGCTATCGTGATCGCTATCGTCATCGCTATCGTGATCGCTATCGTCATCGCTATCGTGTTCATTATCGTCATCACTATCATGATCGCTATCGTCATCGCTATCGTTATCGCTATCATCATCGCTATCGTTATCCGCGTATCAGATATCGTAGTTCATTTTCCCTATCGTCATCGCTATCGGGATCGCTATCACGTCATTACTATCACGTGATCGCTATCAGTCACTCACTATTGGGCATCGCTACTGACATCGCTAACAAGATTGCTAACATCATCGCTATCTTGATCGCTATCGTCACGCTATCGTGATCGCTATCGTGATCGCTATCGGATCCTATCTTGATCAGCTATCGTGAACGCTAATCTTGATTGCTATCGTGACGCTATCGTGATCGCTAATCTGTGATCGCTATCAGAGATCGCTATCAGTGATCGCTAACGTGATCGCTATCGTGATCATTATCGGAGTCGCTATCGGATCTGCTATCACACATGCGCTATCATGATCGCTACCGGTGCATCGCTACCTAGATCGCTATCGGGATCGCTATCGAGTCATCGCTATCGGGATCGCTATCGTCATCACTATTGGGATCACTATCGTCAGTCGCTATCGGGATCGCTACAGTCATCCGCTACGGAACGCTATCATCGATCGGATCGCTATGCGCTATCGAAATCGCTAATCGCTATCGAGCTATCGAGATAGCTTAACGTGTTATCCCTATCGTGATCGGCTATCAATTCCGCGATCATGATCGGTAACGCTATCGTGATCAACTAACGTCAATCGCTATTGTATCGCTATCGTCATCGCTATCGTGATCGCTATCGTCATCGCTATCGTGATCGCTCTCGTGATCTGCTATCGATATCTGCTATCGTCTCAATCGCTACGTGAATCGCTATCAGAAATTTGCTATCGTCCAAACGCTATCGGTCATCGCTATCGTGAGATCGCTATCATGATCGCAACAGAGATCGCTATCGGATCGCTAACGGATCGGGATCGCATCAACATCGCTATCGGGATCGTTATCGTCATCACTATCGGGATTGCTATCGTTCATCACATCGTGATCGCTATCGTCATCAACATCGTGATCGATAACATCAACGCTATGTGATTACTATCGGTCAACGCTATCCGTGATCGCTATCTGACATCGCTTCGTGATCAGCTTATCAGGATCCGCTAGTCGTCATCGCTACGGGATCGCATCATCATCGTGAACGCAATCAGCTAACGTAATCGCTATCACTATTCGCTATCGTGATCGCTATCGAGTGATCGCTAATCTGGGATCGCTATCCGGGATCGCTAACTGGATCCTATCGTGATCGCTATCGGGATCGCTATCGTGATCGCTATCGTGATCGTCATCGCTATCGTGATCGCTATCGTCATCGCTATCGGGATCGCATCGTACATAGCAAAGTGATCCCTATCGTCATCGCTATCGTGATCCCTATCGTCATCGCTATCGTGATCGCTATCGTCATCGCTATCGTGATCGCTATCATGATCGCTATCGTCATCGCTATCATGATCACTATCGTCATCGCTATCGTGTTCATTATCGTCATCACTATCATGATCGCAATCGTCATCGCTATCGTTATCGCTATCATCATCGCTATCGTTATCATGTGTTCATCATCATACATCGCTATCATTGATCGCTATCGTCACGCTACCGTCATCGTCTCTGGGATCAGCTAACGTCATCGCTATCTGGGATCGCTATCGTCATTACTACGGATCGCAATCGTCATCACTAATGGGATCGCTATTCGTCATCCGCTATCAGGATTGCTAACATCATGGGGGGGGCGTTAACTTGAATCGCTAACACTGACATCGCTATCGTGACCCTATCTTGATCGCTATCGTGATTCGCGATCTTGATTGCCTCTCGGATCGCTATCGTGATCGCTATCTGTGAATCGCTATCAGTGATCGCTATCGTGATCGCTATCGTGATTCGCTATCATGATCGCATCGTGATCGCTATCCCGGGATCGCTATCGTTCATCTCTATTCGGATCTCTAACATCACGTTTCCAAGACGCTATCGGTACATCGCTATCGTGATCGCTATCGTCATCGCTATCGTGATCGCTATCGTCATCGCTATCGTGATCCCTATCGTCATCGCTATCGTGATCGCTATCGTCATCGCTATCGTGATCGCTATCGTCATCGCTATCGTGATCGCTATTGTCATCGCTATCATGATCGCTATCGTCATCGCTATCGTGATCGCTAAATCGACATGCTAATCGTGTTCATTATCGTCATCACTATCATGATCGCTATCGTCATCGCTATCGTTATCGCTATCATCATCGCTATCGTTATCGCTATCGTTATCGTGTTCATTATCGCTATCGTCATCGCTATCGGGATCGCTATCGTCATAGCTATCGGGATCGCTATCGTCATCACTATTGGGATCGCTATCGTCATCGCTATCGGGATTGCTATCATCATCGCTATCTTGATCGCTATCGTCATCGCTATCGTGATCGCTATCGTGATCGCTATCGTCATCGCTATCGTGATCGCTATCGTGATCGCTATCTTGATCGCTATCGTGATCGCTATCTTGATCGCTATCGTGATCGCTATCGTGATCGCTATCGTGATCGCTATCGTGATCGCTATCGTGATCGCTATCGTGATCATTATCGGGATCGCTATCGGGATCGCTATCGGGATCGCTATTTGTGATCGCTATCATCATCGCTATCATGATCGCTATCGTCATCGCTATCGTGATCGCTATCGGGATCGCTATCGTCATCGCTATCGGGATCGCTATCGTCATCACTATCGGGATCGCTATCGTCATCGCTATCGGGATCGCTATCGTCATCGCTACGGGATCGCTATCATCATCGTGATCGCTATCGCTATCGTAATCGCTATCGCTATCGCAATCGTGTAGCTTATGGTTATCCCTATCGTAATCGCTATCATTAATAGCTATCTGATCGTACGCTATCGTGATTACTATCGTCATCGCTATCAGTGATCGCTATTGACATCGCTATGTGATCTGCTACGTCATCGCAATCGAGATCTCTATCGTGAAATCGCTATCGTGATCGCAATCCGTCATCAGCTATCAGTGGATCGCTATCCGTGATTTCTATCGTCATCGCTAACGTCATCAGCTATCGGTTGATCGCTATCATGATCGCTATCAGATCCTATCCTGGATCGCTATCCGGATCGCTATCGTCATCGCTATCGGGATCGCTATCGTCATCTCTATCCAGGGATTTGCTATCATCATCACTATCAGTGATCGCTATCCGTCCTCACCAACGTGATCGCTATCGGTCATCGCTATAAAAAAATGATTACTAATCGACATCGCTTCAGAGATCGCTAATCGTCCCAGTTCGCTATCGTGATCGCTATCTTCATCGCTATCGGGATCGCTATCGTCATCGCTACGGGATCGCTATCATCATCGTGATCGCTATCGCTATCCACTAATCGGCTATTCGCTATCGCTATCAAGTGATCGCTATGTGATCGCTAACGTGGATCGCATATCGGAATCGCAATCGTGATCCCCTATCTTATCGCTAATCAGAGATCGCTATCGGGATTGCTAATCCGTGATCGCTATCGTGATCGCTATCGTCAACGTTCAGCTATCGTGATCGCTATCGTCATCGCTATCGTGATCCCTATCGTCATCGCTATCGTGATCGCTATCGTCATCGCTATCGTGATCGCTATCGTCATACGCTAACCATGATCCGCTATCGTCATCGCTATCATGCTCGCTAACGATCGTCATCGCTATCGTAGAATCGCTATCGTCATCAGCAATCGTGTCATTATCGTCATCAACTATCATGATTGCTATCAGACATCGTTCTACGTTATCGTCTATCATCATCGCTACGTTATCGCTATCAAGATATCCGCTATCGTTATCGCTATCGTCATCGCTATCGTGTTCATTATCGTCATCGCTATCATGATCGCTATCATCATCGCTATCGTGATCGCTATCGTCATCGTTATCGTGATCGCTATCGTCATCGCTATCGGGATCGCTATCGTCATCGCTATCGGGATCGCTATCGTCATCGCTATCGGGATCGCTATCGTCATCGCTATCGGGATCGCTATCGTCATTACTATCGGAGAATCGCTACGTCATCACCTATTGGATCGCTATCCGTCATCACATTGGGATCGCTAACTTCATCGCTATTTGACTGCTATTGTCCCACGCTATAGGTGATCGCTATCATGATCGCTATAGTGGATCGCTAGTCATGATCGCTAATCGTCATTGGCTATCAATCGTGATCGCTATCGTGATCGCATATCAAGGAACGCTATCGTGATCGCTATCCGTGATCGCTATCACATTAGCTATCGTCTTTGATATCGTCACGCTATCGTGATACTAATCGTCCATCGTATCGGATCGCTATCGTGATCGCTATCTGTGATCGCTATCATATCGCTATCGGATCGCTATCGGCATCGCTATCATGATCCACTAATCGTCATCGCTATCGTAATACCTACGTCATCGCTATCCGTGATCGCTATCGTCATCGCAATCCGTGATCGCTATTGTCATCTGTATCGCTGGATCGTATTCCCCCCCCCCCCCTCTCCCTCCCCCCCCCCCCCCCCCACCCCACCCCCCCCCCCCCCCCCCCACGCCGTCCATCTCTATCCGTGATCGCTATCGTCAATCGCTATCGTGATCGCTATCGTCCATCGCTATCGTGTTCATTATCGGTCATCAAGTATCATGATCGCTATCGCATCGCTATCGTTACGCTATCCATCATCGCTACAGTTTATTCGCTATCGTTTCGCTAACGCATCGCTAATCTGTGTTCAATATCGTCACGCTATCCATAGATCGCTCTCATCATCGCTAACGGATCGCTAACGTGATGCGCTATCGTCATCGCTATCGAGATCGCTATTCGGAATCGCTATCTTCCCCCCCCATCGCTATCAAGGATCGCTACGTTATTACTATCGGATCGCTATCGTCATCACTATTGGGATCGCTATCGTCATCGCTATCCCCCAGGATGCTATCATCATCGCTATCAAGATTGCTATCAGTCATCCGCTATCTTATCGCTATGTCATCGCTAAAGGTGATCGCTATCCATGAAATTGCTATAGTGATCGCTATCATGAATCGCTATCCATGATCGCTATCGTAGAACATCTATCAGTCATCGCTATCGTGATCGCAATCGTCATCGCTTATCAGGTGTATCGCACGTCATCGCTATCTGGATCGCTAATCGTCAATCGCTATCGGGAATCGGCTAACGTCATCCGCTATCAGAATCCGCTACGGTCATACTATCAGGGATCGCTATCGTCATCACTATTGGATCGCTACTCGGCATCGCTATCGGATTGCTATCCTCATCGCTATCTTGAACGCTATCGTGAATCAGCTATCGTGATCCGCTATCATGAACGCTTATCAGTGATCGCTATCTTGATTGGCTATCGTGATCGCTATCGTGATCGCTATCGTGATCGCTATCGTGATCGCTATCGTGATCGCTATCGTGATCGCTATCGTGATCGCTATCGTGATCGCTATCGTGATCGCTATCGTGATCGCTATCGTGATCATTATCGGGATCGCTATCGGGATCGCTATCGGGATCGCTATCGGGATCGCTATCATCATCGCTATCATGATCGCTATCGTCATCGCTATCGTGATCGCTATCGGGATCGCTATCGTCATCGCTATCGGGATCGCTATCGTCATCACTATCGGGATCGCTATCGTCATCGCTATCGGGATCGCTATCGTCATCGCTACGGGATCGCTATCATCATCGTGATCGCTATCGCTATCGTAATCGCTATCGCTATCGCTATCGTGATAGCTATCGTTATCCCTATCGTGATCGCTATCATTATCGCTATCATGATCGGTATCGCTATCGTGATCACTATCGTCATCGCTATCGTGATCGCTATCGTCATCGCTATCGTCATCGCTATCGTGATCGCTATCGTGATTGCTATCGTGATCGCTATCGTCATCGCTATCGTGATCGCTATCATGATCGCTATCAGGATCGCTATCGGGATCGCTATCGGGATCGCTATCGTCATCGCTATCGGGATCGCTATCGTCATCTCTATCGGGATTGCTATCGTCATCACTATCGTGATCGCTATCGTCATCACCATCGTGATCGCTATCATCATCGCTATCGTGATTACTATCGTCATCGCTATCGTGATCGCTATCGTCATCGCTATCGTGATCGCTATCTTCATCGCTATCGGGATCGCTATCGTCATCGCTATCGGGATCGCTATCGTCATCGCTATCGTCATCGCTATCGTGATCGCTATCGTGATTGCTATCGTGATCGCTATCGTCATCGCTATCGTGATCGCTATCATGATCGCTATCAGGATCGCTATCGGGATCGCTATCGGGATCGCTATCAGGATCGCTATCGTCATCTCTATCAGGATTGCTATCGTCATCACTATCGTGATCGCTATCGTCATCACCATCGTGATCGCTATCATCATCGCTATCGTGATTACTATCGTCATCGCTATCGTCATCGCTATCGTGATCGCTATCGTCATCACTATCGTGATCGCTATCGTCATCGCTATCGTGATCGCTATCATGATCGCTATCAGGATCGCTATCGGGATCGCTATCGGGATCGCTATCGTCATCGCTATCGTGATCGCTATCGTCATCGCTATCGGGATCGCTATCGTCATCGCTATCGGGATCGCTATCGTGATCGCTATCGTGATCGCTATCGTGATCGCTATCGTGATCGCTATCGTCATCGCTATCGTGATCGCTATCATGATCGCTATCAGGATCGCTATCGGGATCGCTATCGGGATCGCTATCGTCATCGCTATCGGGATCGCTATCGTCATCTCTATCGGGATCGCTATCGTCATCACTATCGTGATCGCTATCGTCATCGCTATCGTGATCGCTATCATCATCGCTATCGTGATCGCTATCGTCATCGCTATCGTGATCGCTATCGTCATCGCTATCGTGATCGCTATCTTCATCGCTATCGTGATCGCTATCGTCATCGCTATCGTGATCGCTATCATCATCGCTATCGTGATCGCTATCGTCATCGCTATCGTGATCGCTATCGTCATCGCTATCGTGATCGCTATCGTCATCGCTATCGTGATCGCTATTGTCATCGCTATCGTGATCGCTATCGTGATCGCTATCGTGATCGCTATCGTCATCGCTATCGTGATCGCTATCGTCATCGCTATCGTGATCGCTATCTTCATCGCTATCGGGATCGCTATCGTCATCGCTACGGGATCGCTATCATCATCGTGATCGCTATCGCTATCGTAATCGCTATCGCTATCGCTATCGTGATCGCTATCGTGATCGCTATCGTGATCGCTATCGGGATCGCTATCGTGATCGCTATCGGGATCGCTATCGTGATCGCTATCGGGATCGCTATCGTGATCGCTATCGTGATCGCTATCATCATCGCTATCGTGATCGCTATCGTCATCGCTATCGTGATCGCTATCGTCATCGCTATCGTGATCGCTATCGTCATCGCTATCGTCATCGCTATCGTGATCGCTATTGTCATCGCTATCATGATCGCTATCGTCATCGCTATCGTGATCGCTATCGTCATCGCTATCGTGATCGCTATCGTCATCGCTATCGTGTTCATTATCGTCATCACTATCATGATCGCTATCGTTATCGCTATCGTCATCGCTATCGTGTTCATTATCGTCATCGCTATCATGATCGCTATCATCATCGCTATCGTGATCGCTATCGTCATCGCTATCGTCATCGCTATCGTCATCGCTATCGGGATCGCTATCGTCATCGCTATCGGGATCGCTATCCTCATCGCTATCGGGATCGCTATCGTCATCGCTATCGGGATCGCTATCATCATCGCTATCGTCATCGCTATCGGGATCGCTATCGTCATCACTATTGGGATCGCTATCGTCATCGCTATCGGGATTGCTATCATCATCGCTATCTTGATCGCTATCGTCATCGCTATCTTGATCGCTATTGTCATCGCTATAGTGATCGCTATCATGATCGCTATAGTGATCGCTATCATGATCGCTATCGTCATTGCTATCGTGATCGCTATCGTGATCGCTATCGGGATCGCTATCGTGATCGCTATCGTGATCGCTATCATCATCGCTATCGTCATCGCTATCGTCATCGCTATCGTCATCGCTATCGGGATCGCTATCGTCATCGCTATCGGGATCGCTATCGTCATCGCTATCGGGATCGCTATCGTCATCGCTATCGGGATCGCTATCGTGATCGCTATCGGGATCGCTATCGTGATCGCTATCGGGATCGCTATCGTGATCGCTATCGGGATCGCTATCGTAATCGCTATCGTGATCGCTACCGGCATCGCTATCGTCATCGCTACCGGCATCGCTATCGTCATCGCTATCGTGATCGCTATTGTCATCGCTATCGTGATCGCTATCGTCATCGCTATCGTCATCGCTATCGTGATCGCTATTGTCATTGATTCGTGATATAGTATACATGAGAATCAATTATAAAAAGATTCCGGAAGAGATATTCCCGGGTCGTATGTCCCAACGAGGCTGCAA
>BQNB010062021.1:0-32253 GCA_026074375.1 Tanacetum coccineum
AATTTCCCTTCGCGATCAAGCTAGAAACTGGCTTGAATGTCTTCCAGCAGGATCCATCACCACATGGGAGGATCTTACTACCGGGAAGGACTGTAAAACTCCGCAACGATATCCTGATGTTCCAACAACATCATGGAGAATCTCTATCTGAAGCACGGACTCGTTTCAAGGACTTACTACAAAAAGTCCCTCATCATGGCATCGACCTTTGGCTCCAAGTGCAAACTTTTTATGACCATGTCAATCCCGCCACAAGACTAACCATTGACCAATCGGCCGGTGGTAAGCTTCATGACCGAAACGCCAAAGAATCCTGGGCATTACTAGAGGACCTCCACCCCTCATACAACGAAAGTTGGAACGACCTAAAGGATTTTGCTAAACCGGTCAAGGCAATCGCTTTACCTCAAGATGTCCCGAGTACATCCGACTGCCGTCTAATAGAGCTTGAAAATCAAGTTTAACGCTTGTTGGAAGCTCATCTTGCTCCGACACAACCTACTCAAGTGAACAAAATCACTACCTCATGTGAGATCTGTAGTGGTCCTCACGACACTCGGTATTTGCCATGGAAACCCAAACAAGCCCTTTGTTGAATACGCTCCACCGCTTACTGATGAAGCGGAGGTAATGGTATACTTTCAAGCCCGAGCAAAACAATGCGTGGTATTACACCTATAATCCATCATGGAGAAGTCACCCAAACCTTAGGTGGAGACAACCCTAAAATTCTCAAAATAATTTTTCAAACCCACCTAACCGGTTCTAACCCAACGGTTCAATCCTGAACCGTTCCTTCAACAACCGTCCTCAAAGCTTTAACAATCAATCAAATCTTGAAGGATTGGTATCCAATTTCATGGCATCTCAAGACACTAGACTGTCCAAGTTTGAAGCCGATTTCAAACAACGGCAGAGTGAGATGACCAACAAAATTGACATAGTATCGAAGGCCATTACCGATCGTATAGCAGGAGCACTACCTAGCGACACGGTTAAGAACCCAATGCTGAGTACTTCTCTAGTTTTGTCTGCTCGTTCTTACCCAATAATGCTCAACCCATGTCCATGGTTCGATCAACGCCGTCACAATCCATTCCGAGAAACAAGGCGATTCCTATGATAAAAAAGCAAAAGAGAATGAGGAAGAAGAAAAGGACAGCCCAGAAAATATCCATGTCAACCCTTCCACACCGCCCGATCCATCAGTTGCATTTATCACCAAAAAAGTCCTCAAATTTAATTCATTCTTTGAATCGCTCGGGTTGGTTCCTCAATCATCCAACAACAAGGTCGTTTGCCAAAGGGGGACGTGGAGAAAAGTCATGTTATTGAGTTTAATAGAAGAATGATGACTCTAGCGAAGGAGAACCTGAAGAGGAAGGGAGTACAACAACCGAAGGGGTAGGAGCAGAATATTTTGACATATTCCCAACTAGGAGTGAACTCGCATATCACAAGTACCTCATGTGTAGCCCAATCCCTTCGATATTTCTAAGGAACCCCATCATCACGGAAGGGTGCCCATCAAACCTCAAGATACCATGCAACATTGGGCATGTGCATGTGGAAAAAGCTTACATTGACCCTAACTCCTCTCTAAATATCATGACCCGGATGATGTATAATTGGATCATGAAAAGAAAACTTGACCCTAGGGAAAACTCGAATAGAGGAGTTAGCAATTTCACAGGAAGGATCAAGGGAATGCATGTCTTCGTAGGAAACTTCACCTATATCGTAGACTTCATGATTGTTGAGGATATTAGTTCAATTATAGACCCTAGGTTGTCACAAGTAGTACTAGGGAAACCTTTTGTGGAAATATCCAACATGACTCATGACCCACCCAAAGGTGTTGTACGATTCATTAACGACCGATGAAGTTGCTAAAGACCCATAAGATAGTATATACACCTCACTGTCCGGACTTAGAAAAATAGCACACAAAAATCAGTCTACCTTGAACAAAAGAACAAGAGAAGAGGATGGAGTATGCAAAGAGCAAAATATTAGGATTGTTTATAAGGAATGCTTAGGAGCTTGGAGCCGAATATTGTATTGCAAGGGGATATGAAGAGAAGTCCCGTAGTAAGTGTGACTCGAGTCTAGCTACCAGACTCGAAACTAAAGAAAGCGCTTTATGGAGGCAACCTAATATTTACTTTATTCCCACATATATTAGGAGTGGGGGGGTCCTTGGTTCTTAATATCTTATTGTGTGTCTTTATTAAATGTATGAATTATTTTGTAACCATGCTTTGTTTGTTTGTAACTTCGTCTTATTTGCAATCAAAGGTATTTTACAACAAAATAAGTGTAGGGGAAATATTCGGTTGTTAGAACCAAATTCAAACATTCAAAATAAATTGTTTAGATTAATCCGCGTTAGTTTCGAGTTATATGATTGAATTATTAATTCTCATGTTGTTATGCAGCATTTTGTACAGGAAAATAACTTATAAGAATGAGTGCAGATAATTTTTCATCAAAAAACAAAAAATGAGTTTTCACAGAGTGTGGAGACGGCGTCACGATTTACACGCGACACCGTCACCGTGACACTTGTGACGGGGTCAGGATATTCCTGACGGCGTCAAATGCCTAGTCACAGGAAAACTCGAAAAGTTTAAGTATTTTTAAAAATATAACTTGTACAACACTTAAAAAAGTTTAAAATTACCTTTATAAACCTGCAAACCCTGAGTTTAACAATCCTCCTCAACCTATCTTTATTGTTGTTAATAAAGGTCAAAACCCTAAACTCTTATTGTATATTATATATATATATATATATATATATATATATATATATATATATATATATATCCCATGGATTTTACGCTTGGTGTAGTTGTCTTTGTCTTTGATTACAGGTTATATTTGATGAGAAGAAGCTTGGAAGATCTTAGGATGTTTTCATTAGATGATTCTTGGAGGACGATTTAACCAGTTATCGCATGTTTCTTCTCCATTATTGAGCAAACCAGGGGAGTACTAGTTTCTTTTCCTTGTTTTCTTTTCCCTTTATTCGTTTTTACGGGTACTTCTATAGAACATTGGGGACAATGTTCAACTTAAGTGTAAGGGGAAATAAGCCTTAGAAACTATTCTTTCATTTGCCATTTGCTTTGTCCTTAAAATAATGGGTAATATATCAAAACATAGCATAAAAGGTAATTTTGACCCAAATTTAAATTTTTTATGACACATACCGACGAAAACCGAGTATTAATAGCATCTCATGGATAGGAATGTATATGACTAGCACAAAAAAACTTCAGAATTCCACCCCAAAAATGTGAGGTTCGCCTTTAGATCTATAGGAATTCGGGTATCCATTATTGATACCCAAGATAGTTTATACCTTTAGCTTTCTCGAGTTAAGGAGTGAGCAGTCATATGTGTCTATTCTGTCATTACGGATGTGTACGTGTGGTCTTTATCGCCTTTTCTGGAGCATTGATTCCGGTATTAAATTTTATAGTGCACCGCAAGTAATATTAAATTCTAGAACTTGTTTTTGTTATGCGTTCTGAGACCGCATAGTGAGTATTAGGATTTTCTTGATAAGAGGCATTAGGATTAACCTATGTTTTAAACCTGTAATTGTTATGATGGTCACACCGATCATATAACTATCCCACACCCTTTCCATGCACTCATCTTTAGTGCAGGATACCCCTAGTACAACCCTCCGAGCCTATCCTTTTTCATGGTTCTCGTAATTTTCTGGTTAAGCCGGACTATTAATGAAGAGCATTGTCACCCTTAAACCAATCGTTACACCCAAATCGCCTTAGCCCACCTTGTATGTACTCATTTTTAGTACATTATTGTTTTAACCCAAGTTAATTATTTGAGTACACGGTTGCTAAGTCCTTATCCTTATAAATACTGTTTTGGGACGATTAGGATTCATGGTAGTATTTATTTCATGGAAGAATGGGGAAGAAAAGTTAAGTCAATACCCCCATATATTTGTTAGATGATCTCCATGTTATTTTGATCCACCTCAAATCGGGTCATTAGTTAGATTGTAAATATCGAGCATGTAAAAGCTCAAGTGTAGGGGTACGTGTTATAAACCCTAAGTTATGATGTATTATGTTATTCAAAAAAAAGAAAAGAAAAAGAAAGAGATTGATGTAGAGTTGTGTAGAGTTTGTATATCTTCGTCCGAGTCTTGGCTTAGCAACCAAACCAGCGTGTATTCGTGTAAATAATTAGCTAACCCTTCCACTCCAAATTCACCCAAAGCCACCCAAATGTATCCCATCCATTTCCGTTTCCATTATATGTTATCTTACACCTACACCCCACAACCCTTTAAAAGACCTCTTAGATATTAATGAATAATACTTGCGCCTAGGCGGTGGAGGTTTGATCATTTACCAAGCCTATGGTAATTTATATGCTATGACAGGTAATGAGTGTTGATTTCCATTTCCTTATTATGTTATAATTAATTATACACCCGAGTGAAAGAGAGAATCCTAAACACTTATGTGATGTGCTAGTATATATTTTTCGTGCTTTTAATTACGAGGTCTAGAAGGTTATGTTGTAAAATAATTTTAAAGAGTAGGAAAAATGACCCTCGTATTGTTATTGTCTAGGTAGAAAAGGCTATTTGCTTGAGGACAAGCAAATCCCAAGTGTAGAGGTATTTGATGAGGTGTTATTTTATACACTTTTTCAGGGTCATTTAACCCCCTAAATAATGCATTTATGCCCAAAATAGGTACTTAATCATTCCTTTTCAGGTATTTAGCATTTAGAAGGCATTTTGAGGAAATACACATGACTTGGGCTCATTTGAAGAAGAAACGGACAAGATTACAACTCTACACCAAATCTATGAGAAAATAGCCAAACGGTGGTTGGCGACGGTGTCGTGACTTTCAAGCGACGGTGTCATATGTTACACACAACGGTGTCATGTATTATTTGTGACGGTGTCATGACTCTGGTGACGGTGTCATGATTCTGGTGACACCGTCGTGACGAACTGACCTAGGGTTTTCCTATAAATATAGCCTCATAACTTCGTTTTTATCAAGCCCCCAACCCTAAGTCCGATTCTAGGGTTTGGGTAGGTGTTTTTCCAGCAACTTAGAAGACTTAATTCTATCCATAAACATCTTGTAATTGTTTGATTATCATATCTATCTTAATTCATGTTTTGAATTCCTTTTGTTGATTATGATTTCTTTTGCTTGAGTATGCTTGGCTAATTCACCCCCCATATGTATTTATTTAGGAATGACTTGACCTTGTCATTATTGGTTAAATTTGTTGTTTGTGACAGATTCACGAGTCTAATTGATTATAGTTTATATTTCTTGTTTTTGATTGCCTTCTTTTGTGGTATGTTGATGCGTTAAGGCTCTAGAAAACCGCTTTTGTGTGTATCGCCTGTTGATTGTCTAGAAGCGAAACATAGATTGGGTTGATATGGATTACATGACGGTAACAGTCTTCTTATACCTTACCCCTTATATGGTTGGGATCCCCTCTTTATAATATATTTCAGTTTGCTTGTAGATATACTTTTAGGGGCCTTGTAATAGTCTTTATACTACCTTACTTGCGCGTTGCTCCCTAACAGAATTTCACATAGATGTCGGGGTTCGTGTAAATCCATTGATGAATTAGGAAATACTTACACATTACATCTCGAGTGTGACAAAGAAATGGTATGAAATTGGATAGCTAGATAAGGAGTAGTGCATCCCAGGTGAATACGCTTCATTGTATAATTGTTATTTGTTCTATAATATTTTTAATTTAGCTTTTAAAACAACACCTCTACTAAAACTAGAATTTACTTGCTTTCATTGATATATAAAACATAAAAAGAATCTTCCTACAATCCCTTAGACCTTAGTGAACATTTGTCCGGCCTTCATTGTGATTATTCCCTTAGAGAACGGATAACACCTGAGCATTGCCTATTATAATACATACATAGTTAGGTACACTACCTAGGAAGTTAAGTTGTAAAAACTTCGTGTATAAAACTTCGTGTAGAAGTCCCTTACGACAACCGCATTAGTAAAAAATGGATGGCCGGGGGCAGGCTCTTCATTATGTATAATGTTTGGTTCTGCGCCCTCAGGTCCTTCCTTTTCGGTTGCCCCTTCAGTGTGGTTGGCAGGTGTCGGGAAAGGGGGTCTCGAGTGCTGACCTCTGATCTAGTTGTTATGGCAAAAGTTGGTGCTTTAGGTTTAGAGGTTTCGCTTTTCCCAATTTTGGAGAGGATTTGGGAGAATTTTTCATGCATTTCCTTACGGTGCTGGTCAAGCTCTCTTTTATCCCCTTCGTGTAGGATTTCTTTTCGAGCATAAAGTTGGCGAGCTCATCTTCAAATTTACTTCTAACAACCCATTCGGGACCATCCTCTCCTTTTTCTTTACTTTTGTTGTTCCCCCATGTCATTCTGATAGAACCTCAGAAGGGAAGGATCATCGTAGATGTCTCCCCCGGACAAGTATACCTGCTCGGCTGGGTTGTTATGCCCACATTCATCGGCCTCGTGGGATCCTCCGCAGTATTCGCAAATTAGGTAAGGGTTTTTCAACCCAACCTCTCGAGTAGGTGTTTTGAGGTAGGACATTTGGTTACATGCCCTTTTTAGACCCCCCCCTGAATGTAGGTTGCATTGCCTTTGAAATGAAAGAAACATTCATGGATGGTACCAGGTCGGCCCACAGATCGTCTTGGTATTGGACGTATTCTTCAATTCGATTCCACCCCTCTTCTTCGGTGAGAGAGTTGAAGCGAAATTGAGTGAATTGATCAAGTTTCATACGGTTGTCCATAGCTATGTTATCGTGAAAGATTTGTACCAGAAGCCATTTTTGTATCCCATGATGAGGGACTTGTTTGATTAGGTTCTGGAAATAGATCCAGGCACATTTGATGGATTCATCGCCTCCTTGTTTGAATCGGATGATTAAATCTCTAAGGGATGAGGTACGTTCTGCTGGAAAGAAGTAATCAAGGAATCGTGATACGAGCTAATTCCATGTCGTGATTTGAGTGGGGGAATTTTGTCAAACCATTTTGCCGCTTTTCTTTTGAGGGAGAAATGGAAGAAGCGTAGCCTAGATGTATCCCTTGTGGCTCCGTCGGCTTGTATGTTATCGACGATACTTAAGTAGTGCTTAACATGACGGAGGGGGTCCTCGCTTCTCAATCCTTGGAACGTGCATGTTACTTGAATTAACAGGATGTCGCGTGAGTTAACGATTCTCTCTGTCTGTTCGGCTGGGAGGATGATTGGGTTTTGGAAACTGGAGGAATTAGGGTGAGAATGTTCATGTAAGGTTTTGGTAGGGGTTTGCGGTTTGGTTCTAGTGTTGTTGGAAGAGGATGCTTCATCATCAAAGAGGTTTCTTTCGGCTATAACTAGATATTCGTTTTGTTGTAGACGCCAGGCAGCTCTCTTAAGCCTTTAGAATTCTCTTTCGGGTTCGTCGAGGGGTTTTGTTAACCTTTTGACGGTGCTACGTGTCATGGTGATAGATTTACAAAATAGATGACACAAAGAAAAGATAGACTATGAGAAAGCTAATATATGGAATTAAATTCTCACTTGAAAGGATTCAAGTGAGTAGAACTAAGTTAAACTATGATCAAAACCTAACTGTTCCCTGGCAACGGCGCCAAAAATTTGATGTGAGGGTTGTGAAGACTGTTGGGAATTATAGATTTGATGAGACAAAAGAACAAAATAATGAAACAAAAGGGATCAAATCGTCTACAATGAAATTCTACAAAGATGGAGAATTCTAGAAGATATGTGTGAAATCCAAGATCTGGACTCAACTAGGGTAATATAACAATGATTGATAAGCACAACAGAATATAAAGAACAAGAACACAATCATGTTACTACTAACTGCAATACTAAAAGAACAGTGAATACTAAACTTGAATATATTGATTGGCAAATATTTCTGCAAAGTAACAGAATAACTAACTATGAGATAGGGTGTTTTTCTATGTAAAAGTGATGTATCTCTAACTATCCATAGGGTTCCTTTTTATACAGCTAGAGGAAAACCCTAATAGGCTTACAAAAAACGCGTTAAGTTGTCATTGCATATCTATTCTAATATAATCTCAATGCATATGCACTATTAACAATACTAACTATATAATACAAACAGGACTAATAAGTACCATTTTTGTACTGGCAGTACTAACTATAACTAACAATACTAACTATTACAACTAGCAGTACTAATGACTTAGTTTATTTTCTTCAATCTTCAGTAGCAGTATCAATCTTGAACCAACAGTAGTAAAGTAGTATTGGCAGTAGTAACTCAAAATTCCCAACAATCTTCCCCTAAACTTGATATTTACTTGTCAATCATCAAGTTTCTTCAGTTTAAGCATCTTGGTCATTAGGAGGATGTATCCAAACATTTTACTACTTTTCAAGATTTGATTTGATGAGCTTGATAAGCTCAAATGCCATAGTACTTACTTCTTTAGCTTCTAACTGCAAGTTCAGCATCTTCTCCAATAATTCCTTGATCAGTGGGTACTTTTTCTCTACTAGCATATTAATCTCAATAGGTGTATCATCCATAAACAGAGTGTGAATTCCACAATTTTCATGCAATTTCCATTTTAATAATTGCATAACATTGGCTTTGTCAGTCACTACTCTCCTTTTTGGATGCATCCTCTTCATCAAATCACATCAGAAGACTTAACATATTCTGCTATTTCCCTCCTTCTGGTTGTGAGTGCTTGACTTCCTTTTCCTGTCTAATATCTCTTGACTCTTTTCTTTAGTTCTGAGGATCTCCACACTTGAGCATTCCTTTACTTTTCTCTAGTCAAGCACTTGTTTTGAACATGTTTAAACACATAGTCATAATTCCTTGTAGTTTCAGTCTACCCTCATCACTTCCATGTATGTAACCTCCTGGGAGAGGTGAATCATGGGATGTAATTGGTACATTAGCCGTCACTTCAAATTGGTGTTCCATCCTGCCTTCCCCACTTGGTCCAAATGTGTTACCACTGAGGAGAGGTGTTCATTGGCTTTTCAAGCACTCTCTCAGACCTAGTCTGAGCAGGAGCACCCCCCATGGTGTCTTGGCTCCTGGGATTGCCACCTGTATCCATACCCTAAGGAATGTCAACATTAGGCATTGCCGTGGTTTGGGTCCTAATTATGTTATTACTGTCCCGTGCTGCATCTAAGCTAGTAGAAGTAGTGATAGCCCTTTCCACATTGTCACCCCCTCCTTATGGACAGCCTTATCTGCTCCAAGGTCTTGAGGTACACTAGTCTGAGGTAACTGAGTGTCCTTTTTGGTTTTCCTACATTTTTGAGTCTTTCTTTTTCTTTGATATGTAGTTGGAGATGGGAGTAGTTGCTCAATGTGAGCTTCAGTTTGAGGTTCATGAAAAATTTGGTTGTGAAGTAGAGGGTGTGGGTTGGGGTTCAGGGGGTGTTGCTGAACCTTCACCCTCAGGTGCTTTTGTTTTATGCAACAACATATTAATCGTATACCTAAACAGTATTAACTTGTTCTCCAATAACTATGCAATAACATGCCTCTATTCATCACAAGCACACTAGAAATAACTAGATAGACATGTGAGAATTCATAAGGATCCATATCTATGCATAGCTCATGAATAAAAGTTAAGAACTGTTAACTAAAACAACATACCAGTTATAATCCATTCCGCTCAAGACTTGTTTATGATCATACCAAATCCAATCATACTGCTTTGCTTAACCTAGCAGTACTAATCCTTAAGATATCAGATTAAGTTTCAAATTAGTCTAAAAAGCACTCCAAACCTGTCAAGTATCATCCACCCATGACAACTAGCAGTACTAACCCAAATCCTAGCAGCATAAACATTTTGTACCAGTAGTAAAGAAAGTTTTTCTTCAAATAGAGGAAAGCTAAGCCGCAACAGTATTGAAGTAATTGATCATCATATTTACATTCCAACTTCAATCCAAATAGTACTTGTGTATAATCTGCTGCACTTATACACTATTAACCTCCCCTGAGATCATGCAGCCATAGATTAAGCATACAAATACTTGCCACCAGAAAATTAAATCTACTCACATCAAAAGATTTAGTAAGCAAATCAACTACATTATTATCAGTGTGTATCTTAACCATCTCGATCAATCTCTTCTCATAGGAGTCTCTAATGAAATGATGCCTAATCTCTATATGCTTTGTTTTAGAATGATAGATAGGATTCTTGACAATACAAACAAATCTCTCATTGTTAACATGAATCTTTGTCTGCATAAAATTGTATCCATAATCTAACATCTGATTTTGGATCCAAAGCACTTGACCACAACAGTGAGAAGCAGCAATATATTCAGCTTTAGTAGTTGAATTAGCCACCATAGTTTGCTTTTTAAATTGCCAAGAGATTAACCTTGAACCAAGAAATTGACAACCTCCTGTTGTGGATTTCCTGTCCAAACTGGCACCTGCATAGTCACTGTCTGAAAAAGCTTCCAATATAAAAGGAGAGTCCTTAGGATGACCAGGCTAAATTTTGGTCGACCCTTTAGGTATCTAAAGATCCTTTTTACTGCATTCAAGTGGGAAACTTTTGGTTGAACTTGAAATCTTGAGCATGCATAAACTGAGAACATAATATCTGGTCTAGAGGATGTAAGGTACATCAATGACCCAATCATTGACCTGTATAAATGGACATCAACATCCTCACCATCTTCATCTTTTGTCAAAGCCTTGTTGGTTTCCATAGGAGTACTGGCTGTCCTTATACTAGAAAAACCTATAAATTTTTCTTCAAAGATTTTGACCAACATACTTGTCCTGACTAATGAAGATCCCAACCTCTTTCTTCTTGACTTCTAAACCCAAGAAGAAAGTGAGCTCTCCCATTGAACTCATCTGGAACCGTTTGTGCATTATTTGCTCAAAATCTATACACAAATACTTTTTAGTGGAACCAAAGATGATGTCATCTACATATATTTGTACCAGTAAAATACCACCCTTGACTCTCCTTATGAACAAAGTCTTGTCAATTTGTCCTCTGTAGAATCTATTGTCTAGCAGATAGGTAGAAAGAGTCCTCATACCAAGCTTGAGGAGCCTTGGTGTAGACCAAAACAAGTCTTCTCTACTTGTTAAACTTTTTTGAATACTGGAATCCACAAGACCTGGAGGTTGGCTGACATATATGTCACACCCCGCCTAGGCAGAAACATGAGGCGTAACATCATAGATATCATCACAACACAATGATGTCTACTATAGAGAAATCTAAATGAAAGAAATAATCAAATGGACACTATGTTACATGAGAAATTACCCAACACAAGATAGAGGAGTCTTGCATTACTAAAGTAATGTCATACACGAGCAAAATGTTCCAAATACTAACAATCTCCACTATTAATATCAAAGCCAAAATAAATGTATAAATGAAAAGACTAGAAAAGACAAATCCTATAAGCAATGCATAGGGTTCTCTCTAGCCACTCTTCCTACCATCCTTCTTATCATCCCGATACTCACCTGAAAATGATGCTTAAAACGTCAACATAAAGTTGGTGAGAGTCATAGGTTTAAGACACGATATAAATCCAATTAAATCATTACTGTGATAAATGAAAACACTGCATGACAATAAATGAACTACCATATAAGCTATCATGTAAACCAAATCAAATCCAATCCAAACCAATACCCATTTACACACACGAATTGACTTGTGTTTTGTGCCCTGAAGTAGCACCCCAATGTTACCATTTCGCTGCGTTGTCCTGATTTTTGGGGGTGTTACACATAGTACCTTCCACTAAACAGGCCATGGATACCCGCAGGTGATCCCCCTGACTTAGTTCACAATTCTCAATATCACATCACAAAACATGTAGCACACAACATACAATAGTCACGTATAGTCCATGCATCTTTGACAACATATTATCATAGTAATCAAAACATTTCCAAATACTTTGCATCATTTCTACCCCAATAAAATCATAAGAAAAGAAAGGCTATGAAACTCACCTGATGCTTAAGCAAATTCCAAATCCTTGCACGAAACTAAACAATCAAAACAAACACGCGTTACACGCTACTAAGCCAAAAGCTTAAGCACATGTAACAATCATATGATGTATGTATAAGATGTTTAGTTACCCTCACGGGTCACCCCGACACCATGCCCAACTTTAACCACTTCATTACCAAGTTTCACTAGTTAATCACAATTTGTTCAAAACTGCAGTATTTTAACGCGACTTAACGTACTCAAAACCCTTACTTACTGACCTCCATAATTCAAACCAAAAATCACCTATTTTCATTAATGAGTATATTAACTACCTTATGATTCCCAAAAGTCCATTACATGCACAAGTACTCCTAAGAAAATCAAACTTCAAAACAGTCCCAATTCAGATCTGTTTGCACACTAAAAAGTTTGGATCTAAAAAGCATACTTAGACTACAAATAAGAAGCTCTCCTTTGGGGGATTTCTAATAGACACATAGAAATAAACTCCTGTAGAAGGGATAAGCTAAATTCGAATTTTAAGTGGGGGTTTTACACCTCGTAATCTACCCTAAATCAGACCCGTATTTACTGTTTTGACCACTTTTCTCGTAACCAACATTTTAATGACTTACCGACCTTAAAAACTTTCGAGGCCAGATGTTCTAGAAACTATACTCTTTGAGATACATTATAGACACCAGAAACTTGACAAAAGCTATTACCATCATCGAAATAACAGCCGAACAACACAACCCTAAATTCTGCTCTATTCTAATTCAAGTTCTAACACGATCTAAACCCTAACGAATACACCCATATGATCTTAATTAAATCCTAATCATTGCAATATGATTAAACATCATTAATTTACTATCATAATATACTAAAATTTTAATGAACCTAAAATCACATTATTTAATTAATTGTATACATATTATAATATAATATATATATGATATATATAAATATATATATAAGTAAAATATATAAAGATATATATATATATATATATATATATATACATATAAAAGGATTAAACAAAAAAGGGAAAGATCAATACCTAGCATTCTTACTCGATCTTACACGATCTAGCTCACAAATCTTGGATCAAAAATTTTCTCTTCTTGCTTTCTTGGGGATGAGGTCGACACACACACAAGGAGGAGAAGGAGGCCAAAAAGATAATGAGTTAGGGTTTTTATTATCTACAGGTTTTACTAATTTTAATCCAACTCAAAACCTTTTTTTTCTTTTCTTTTGGGCCGACCAAAACCCTTACTCCTCTATTTTTATTATTACTATTATTATTTATATTATTACATATATTACCTTAAGTTTTTATAAAAATCTAAGCTAATTTGATTAAACCTTTTTACTTAAACGCTACAAACTAGACTTTCTAAATATAACTTTCATTTCACCAAACCACTTTCTATTTTTAGAAAGTTTGCTATAAACTTCCATATTTCGCTCACTTATTTCAATTCTATAATGCCACATTTCCCATAAATGCTTAACACTTAATTATCCAACTATTGACATAGCATTACATGCAATACGCCATTCCCTTCCATTATCACTAAACGTGAACAAATGGAATACTCATTATCCAACACAACATACTCAAAATGAGATGCCCATACACCTCAAAATGATATCAAGCACATAATTAACTCACTTAGCACACATAAAATCACATAGAGCAACACTTAAACACATAAAATGAACTCTTAGCCAATTCTAAAGGTATAACTGACCTGCTCAAATCACGGTTGTCACATTATCCCCTCCTTAGGGAAATCTCGTCCCGAGATTTAACTAGCCGATTCAACATCATGATCCACAAATAACTGAGGATACTTAGACTTCATATGATCTTCGCGCTCCCAAGTGAACTCGGAACCACGCTTTGAATTCCAACGAACTTTCACAAGTGCTATCTTACTACGCTTCAATTTCTTAATCTCGCGGTCCATAATCTCTACGGGTTCCTCAACAAAACGTAAGGTCTTGTCTACTTTGATTTCATTCAGAGGCACATGCAAACTAGCATCCGCCAAACACTTCTTCAAATTTGACACATGAAATGTGTCATGCACACTACTCAACTCCTCGGGCAATCTTAACCGATAAGCTACAGGGCCGATCCTTTCAAGGATCTCGAATGGTCCTACATACCTCGGTGCTAACTTGCCTCTCTTTCCAAATCGAATCACACCTTTCCATGGTGACACCTTTAATAACACACGATCTCCTACCTCGAACTCCAACGGTTTACGCCTATTATCAGCATAGCTCTTTTGACGATCCCTTGCCGCTTTGAGTTTTTACTTAATCAACACTACCTTATCAGTTGTTTCCTGAACCAGTTCAGGTCCAATCAAGCTACTTTCACCAATTTCCGCCCATAAAACAGGCGACCTACATTTTCTTCCATACAATGCTTCAAATGGAGCACACCGAATACTCGAATGATAACTATTGTTGTAGGAGAATTCCGCTAGCGGTAGGTGAACGTCCCAATTACCACCAAAGTCAATAACACAAGCCCTTAACATATCCTTCAAAGTCTGAATCGTGCGCTCACTTTGTCCATCCGCTTGAGGAAGCTAAGCAGTACTCAAATCTAATCGCGTCACTAACACTTTCTGCAGCGTCTACCAAAACCACAAAGTAAATCATCCATCTAAATCTGAGTTGATCGTCACCAAAATTCCATTCCTTGCTATTATCTCATCAATATAAATCATTGCCAACTTCACATCTTGAAATCTCTTGTATAGCTAGAAAATGAGCTACTTGGTCAGTCTATCGACCATCACCCAAATCATATCATACTCGCTACTTTAACCTTGGAAATTTACTGATAAAATCCATGGTGATTCTATCTCATTTTCACTCAAGTATATCAGGCTGTTGCAGCAAGCTAAAAGTCTTTGACATCACAGCTTTCACCTCTTAAACAAATCCAATAATTTCTAACATAGGTAATTATACCCTTTTCTACACGTGGCTACCAATACATGTCTCCAAGGTTATAGTATGTCTTATCCGCTCCCGAATGTACCAAGTACCTTGATGCATGAGCCTCATCCATTACTATCGTTCTCATCATTCCCTACTAACAGAACTCATATACGATCCATAAAGTACAAACTCTCGTCCTCCTTCTTTTCCATATGTCAATCTAACCCATAAAACCTTTCTGCGCGTACGTTCTCTTGCTTGAATGCCTCACTTTGGGCTGCCAATATCATTCCTCTTACTCCATACTGAATGGTCATAGCCATCGCTCGAACACATCTAGGTTTCACTCGTTCCTTCCCTCTTAATGCCTCGATCACCACATTTGCCTTACCTGGATGGTAGCGAGTTTCATACTCATACTTACTATATAATTTAATCCATAAAGTACAACCATCATCTGATCTCTTTTCTATTTGTTGGTCTAGGTCATGTAGCATTTCTGCTGGCGCGTTCTCTACCTTGGACGTAACACTTGGAGTAGCCAATATCTTATCCTTAACACTTGACTACATAGTCATGTACATTGTTCTTACTCGTCTTAGTTTCACTCTCTATTTCTTCTTAATGCATCAACCCCTACATTCGATTAATCAAGGCGTCACACAAATCATTCCTCAAAATCTAGAAAGCCTCTTCTTGTTCTGCGCCCTACTCATACTTCTGATTCCTCTAAGTTAGGGAAGTAAGGGGTTTAACAATCTTAGAAAAGTTTGCGATGAAACGTAGGTAAGTAACCTGCTAATCCTAAGAATAATCATATCTCGGATGGCGTCGTAGGTACTTCCTAATTCTTCACTGCCTCACACTAGTAACCTTAGCATACAACTTCTCCTTCCTCAATAATTCCAACTCTAACTTCAAATGAACTCCATGTTCCTCTTCTTAACAAACAACACTGGTGCTCCTAACGTAAAATAACTAGGTCGTATGAAACCTTCGTATTGCAACTCTTAAAGTTGTTCAGACAATTCTTGCATTTCCAAAGGTGCTAGACGATATGGAGACTTCGCGACTGGCGTCGCTTGTAGGATCCCTTTGCTTAATGGATCTTAACCTTTAGCTTGTAAAGGGTTTGTTGCCTTAGATAAATCTAAAGTAACAATGATGAAACAATGATTAACCACTATTGATTATGCGTAATTTAATCAATAATGTAAAGAAGAATATAATCAAAACACTTTTATATTGAACTTTGAATCTGCCTAAGTTACAGATTACAAACTATGATTTGCTATTCGATCTCTATGATCTTCTGTAGAACTATATCTACCAACTATGCCTAGGGATCCTTTTATAGACTAAGGAAACCCTAATGGGCTTTACAAAACGCGTATAAAGATAATGCATATCTTTTCCTAAGATATCTCATGCATATCTTTAACTCTAACTAATTTCTATGTAAGCAGACTTAACTATTACATAAACAGTATTAACTATTTAATACTGCCAGTACTAACTATGATAAACCTTCTACCAGTACTAACTATTACACTAGCAGAACTAACTTCAATACTAACAGAATTAAGTCTGTTATACAAAATTCCTAACAATCCTCCCCTAAACTTGAACTTCACTTGTTAACTTCAAGTTTCTTCAGTTGTCTTCAGTTTAGCCTTTTGAGAATTGTATCCAAGCATGTCTTCAAGTCCTTAGCTTCTCTTGAATGATGATCTATTTGATGTTATTTGAAAAACCAGATCATACTTTGTCTTTTAGTCTTTGTCTTCTCTTCACAGCTACACAGCAACATCCAACTAAGTTGGCTTTATAGTTTTTGGTAAACTATCAGCCATCAACGGATTTGATATGTCTTTACTATGAGCCATTTGCTATGGACTAGTCAATGCTTCATTGTAGTAACAAGGTGCATTGATAACCTTATATTTTTTAGTAAACTATCAGCTATCAACGGATTTGAGATCTCTTTACCAGTAGCCGTTTACTCTGGAGTAGCCAATGCTTTAGTGTAATACTATGGTGCATTGATTACCATACAGTTTTTGGTAAACTGTTAGCCATTAATGGATTTGAGAAGTCTTTACCAAAGTCGTTTGCTTTGGACTAGCCAGTCCTTATGCCTATTAAGCATGGTGAACTGATAACCATTTGTTGTGTGGTGGTTAGCCAACACCCAAACCCTTCTCACTTTCATAAAAGTCTATAGTTTCTAAAAACATGCCCACTGCTACTGATAATTTCATCACTTTCTAATTCTAGCTTGCTTCTCAATCATCTTCAAAAGTTTATAGCAAACTTCATTCATTTTTCCATCTAGAAGCTTCATTTTCAGCATCACTTGGCAAGCTTCTTTTGACAATGGATACTTTCTATCTGCTAACATATAGATTGTGCATGCTTCTAAAGTTAAACAATGTACTTCACACTTATCATAATATCTCCAACTAATCATCTTTTGTTGAAGTGGTAAGCTCCAGATAGCATCTTCAATGAGAGGTGGATCAAACATAGTCCTGAGATCACTCCAAAACACTCTGTCATAAACATCTTCAGGCCTATTTGTTCCATACTTCTGCATTACCAACCTATACAACTCTATAAGATCCTCTCTTGTGAAATCTTTAATCATGGCTCCAAAGCTCATATAGACTGTATCAGCTCCATTTGCTCTGATTATCTGATAAACACTTCTTTGACCTTGCTGAAATATCCTCCAATTTGCCACACTATCAGATTTTGTAGTCAAAGGAGTAGGATTCATAGCTTCTACTGATTCCTCTTTATCAGTTTCTGAATCTTCTTGTGCACTCTTGTCAATCTTTATACCTTTTCTAGCCTTTTTGCTTCTTTCTTTTTCCTGTTCTTTTTACTTGCTCTTCTTTCTTTACTTCAGCAACTTTTTCTCCTATAACTGGAACATCTTTATCATTAATCCTTTGTTTCTTTGAAGTCTTTGTCTGAAGCTCCTCTCCATATCTTTTAAAATTTGTCTTTGTAGCTTCAAGATTTATAGGAACAAAAGTATCAATCTGCTAAACTAACTTATCAAACTCTTCTTTAATTTCTTCAAACTTTAACTTCTTTAACTGAGAAAGCTTCCAAGTTCCTTGATTCTTAAGATAGTTTGACATATAGATCCTTAACTGTGACTGAGTCATAGGTTTGTTTCTCTTTGCCTTAGCTCTTTCCTCTGCAAAGTGTTTCTTTCTTTGATTCACCATATCTACCATTCTTTTTGCAAAATCTTGTTCAGGCAAATCTTGTCCTAACACATCTTTTGACAACTCTGCATTTGCTTCTAGCTTGGCTCTAATAGCATCCCAGTCTTCTTTAGTATAAAACTGAGCTTCAAATTGAACTTGAGCTTTTCTTTTCTTTTGTTGTTCTGATAAAGCTTCCTCTTCTGCCATTCTTTGAGCTACCATTTTATCAAAATGAATCTGCTTTGCAACTTCTTCATCCAGTTAAGCTTGCAACTTTATAGCCTTTTCCAATCCAGCTTCCTCTTGTCTTATTTGTTCTTTAGTTTTGTGAGTAGCCTGGATATCCTCTTCAACCATTGGAGCCTTCCCTTCCCTTTGACCCCTTTTACTAGCAGTACCAGAATTAACTTTAGTACTACCAGTACTAACTTCTTTAATACCAGTATTAATTTCTTCTCTGCTAGTATTAATCTCTTCTTCAGCATCCAATCCAGTATCAATCTTTTTAGCAATAGACCTTGCTCTCCTCCTGTATATCTTGCCCTTATCATTTGATTTTTCTTTGCTAACACCCTGAGAAGCAACCTTTGACAATGTTTTAACTGCCTCCAAGATTATAGGACTGATTTCTCTCTTGGAGCTCCCTTAAGCTTTTGTAGATAGGAGGTGTATGGAGGGTTTGTTTGATTGGAGGGAGAAAGAGGTTGTGTTTTTGTTGAGAAATTTTTTGTATGAAGTTTTTTTGGGATTTTTTGTAGTGACAAAATCTGTTGACTTCTCTTTTATGGATTCCCTAACCAAAGAAACTAGAGGATCATCATCAATATCCTGAAACTTCCTCCCCTGATCCTCTGATTCTTCACCTGCTGATTCAGATATGAGTACTTTCTTGGATTTCCTCTTCAAAGATGGTTCCAGAGTTTTCACCTTCTTAACCAGTTTGATCACAACATTCCCTAGTGTCTGTTTAGTGTCCTTTAATTCTTTCTCCAAACTATTAATCTGTCACCACTTAGTACAAGTACCATCAATTCCTTGAGTTTCATACTGTCCTTAGCACTTCCTGATGTGTTACCTTCAGGGAGAGGTGCTTCATAGGACCTTGGTGGTGAAAAATGAGGTGATGGTTGAGGTGGTGAATGATGTGGGGAATGTGGTGGTGATTGATATGGTGAATGATGTAGTGGTGAATGAGGTGGTATTGAGGTCGTTGTGATGGAGGAAGGTGTAGGAATGTGGATGGTAATTAGAGCAACAGGTTTGTGATAGGGTTCAGTTGTTGTTGTTGAGTCTTTTCGACCTTGATCCACATCTCCCCTGCCCAACAAACAGGCAGCAATGGTACAAATATCCCCTCAAAACCCGTTTCATGTTTGCAAAAAGCTTTTTGGTCAAAGTTGGGGCTAAATACCTTCCTGTATTTACTCAACTATAATATCCAAAAATAATTTGGTAAAAACTTGTATACATTAAAATTTTTGCTAATTTCTCTCTAAATTAGGAACCACCCATCAAAATCATTTAGAAAAAATTATAAACCCTGTTGCTAGATAGACATCTTAAGCAGTAGCAATAGTACTACCAAATTGATCCCATCCACCAGACTTAGGGCTTAAGCAGTGTAAAATATGATGGATTAAAAATTTCCATTGGGGTGTAAAATTCTTTTTCCAAAAAGTTAATTTACCCTCAGTAACATACCCCAATGTGGCTAATCCAACATATATTTCAGCATCAGATAAATTATGTATTCCTGTAGCATCTGCCAATTGAAGTTTACTTCTAACAGATGCCTCAGTAATAATATACTCTTTAGAGTCTATAGATGCTACTAATTGTAGAGTCCCATTAGCAAGTGTTCTAACAGTGGCAGTTTGCCAGAACTGTTTGACTAGGGAGTCATAGATAGTAGGATTATGAGTTAAGGCATACCTGAGAGATGTACCTTTAAGAAAATCTACTACCTCAGTGAAACCAACACTTTCATTGGGTTTCTTCAGGAAAGCGACCATGTTATGCTTGTCTGAGTACTTTAGGTTGGCCATATGAACTCGTTGATGAACAAAAATCGTAAGAATGTAAATTCTAATCCTGGGTTTGATGTGAGTGAATTACTAAGTCCTTTAGAGATAGTGAATTGAGTTTTTATCGACGAATAACAAGGTTCTTATTGGATCCACACTGTGAAAAGAAGTTTCTTTAGATAAAGAAAGATCATTTTAATTGAAGAAAGTGCAGTAATTTATCCAAATAGAATAACAATCTTAGAAGTACGCTATCGTAAAAATCACTAACGGTAATATTTTAAAAGAAGAAAAGGCAATTGTCCCCTCACCAGCACCACGGTCACTTACCAGTATTACCTCATTCGTCTACCATATACACTAATATAGTCTACCAGTATTAACGTATAGACTACCAGTATTAACTTTAAGTCCACAGAATTAACAAGTAATCTACCAGAATTAACTTGTAAACTACCAGAATTAACTCTAATACTTAGTACTTACAGACCATAGATGAGTAGTATTTTCCAGGACTGCTTCTATCCATCCTCAAATCCATGCTTATCCTTGAAAAAGTTATGCAAATAAAAGAAATAAATTACTATGAACTTGAACTACAAAACCTATCTAACATCATTAATACTCTAGCAGTATTTCAGGTAAACTAGTATGCAACAAACTTACATTAACCTACCCTCAAATGTAACTACAGATTTAACATTCAATGCTGCCACCCAAAAAAGTAAACTGGTACATCAAATCTCTTGGATTGGTGAGAAGGTCTGCAACATTTGAGTCAGTGTGAATCTTGAGAACATCTATCAATCTCTTCTCATAACAATCCCTTATGAAGTGATGTCGAATTTCAATGTGTTTGGTTCTTGAGTGATAGAATGGATTCTTGACAACACAAATGGTGCTTTCATTGTCAATATGGATTTTGGTATTCATGAAGTTAAAGCCATAATCCATCATTTGGTTTTGTATCCATAAAACTTGCCCACAGCAATGAGCAGCTGCAACATATTCTGCCTCAATAGTAGAATTTGCCATAATTGTTTGCTTCTTGCACTGCCAAGATATGAGTCTTCTACCAAGAAATTGACATCCACCAGTTGTTGATTTCCTGTCAAGCCTGCACCTGCATAATCACTATCTGAGAAAGCTTCTAGTTCAAAAGGAGAATCCCTAGGATACCATAACCCTAGCTTGGGTTGATGTTTGAGATATCTAAAGATCCTTTTTACATCATGTAAATAGGATGCTTTTCGAGTGACTTGAAACCTTGCACAAGTACAAATAGCAAACATGATGTCTGGCCTTGATGCAGTCAAATACATCAGGGAACCAATCATTGATCTGTATTCATGCACATCTACCTCTACACCATCTTCATCTTTAACCAAGGGTTTGTTTGACTCAATAGGAGTAGTAGCTGTTTAATGAGCAGAAAATTAAACTTCTTTGAGACTGTCGCTGACATACTTATACTTGACTAATGAAGATTCCATCAGGTTGTTGCTTCACCTGTAGTCCCAAAAAGAATGTAAGTTCTCCCATGGAGGTCATCTAGAATCTTTTGTGCATAACATCTTCAAATTCAGTACACATAGACTTCTTAGTAGAGCCAAATATGATGTCATCCACATAGACTTGGACCAACATAATGTCACTCTTAGTCTTCTCGATAAATAAGGTTTTGTCTATGGTATCTCTTCTAAAACCATTCTCCAACAGGAAAGAAGAGAGTGTCTCATACCATGCTCTAGGAGCTTGATGTAGACCATAGAGAGCTTTAACCACCTTATAGAATTTGTTTGGGTGACAAGATCAACAAGAGCCCTGGAGGTTCTGATGACATACACCTCTTCTCTTCATTGTGCCAAGAGAAAAGCACTTTTAACATCCATTGATAGACAAGAAATCCCTTTTTTTTTTTTTTTTTTTATTTTGTTTTTTTTTTTTTTTTTATTTTATGATGCAAAGGCTAAGAACAACCTGATTGCCTCTATTCTAGCACAGTGCAAAAACCTCAACATAGTCTATTCCTTCTTCTTGTCTATGTCCTTGAGCTACAAGTCTAGCTTTATTCTTCACAACAATGACGTTCTCACATCTTCTCTTATTTCTGAAAACGCTTAGTGCCAAAGATGCCTCTTTCCAACGAGGCAACGAGCCAAGTATCCAAACTGCTGTAACTTGAACTGGAGCAATTCCTCTTGCATGCTTCAAACCCATCTTTCATCCTTTAAGGCTTATATATAGTCTTGGGTTCTTTTCAGAGAGAGAAAACATGCAAACAAAACAGTTTTGATTGAGCCTTGTGATTTGTTTCAGTTGTTTATGGATATAAACTTACCAAGGGCTTGTGTGTGCTGAAGAAGCTTTGAATTTTTCCCCCTCTTGTTTGAACTGCTGATGTTAGGATCTCCTAAATTTGTCCTTTTGGAGATCCTTATAAATTCTGGAGTGTGGGAATAGGACTGACACAATGGTGTTAATCCATGTTTTGTTGAATCAGCCACTGCAACCCACATCTAAGATCATTATCATAGCTCCATGAATATACCCAGTCATTTGGAAGATTATCAAAAGCTTCTTCGCAAGTCAGTATATTTGGATCAATGGGTAAATCAGCATTAGGGAGAGTAGATGCATCAATAGGAATTTTTTCCCCAAGATAGACAAATGATGATTTATCAGCATTTAAACCTTTGGAAGTACTAGCACACTAACATTGGTGTGTTTAACCATCCAGTACAAAAGATGACTACCAGTAACTAACAAATGGCTACATTATTAAGTTGCTTAGTACTGTAGCTTGAGCTGCCTTCTTATGAGATGCAATTTCCTCTTTCTTCTGAGCTGCAAGGCTTATCTTGATTCATCATTCAAAGCATTAGCAAGCACTTTTTGAGTAACCATCGATCTCAAGTTCACTCTTTGCCAGACTTGTTCATCTTCTGGCATCTGATGTTGTCCTTCCTTTTCAAAAACATCTTCTGAAACTTGTATACCCTTGTCCTGAGAAGCATTTTCAGAAGGTTGTTTTCTTGTGCATCTTGAACAACATCCTTTACTAGAATCCTTGTCTTATGAGGTTTATTTTTATTTTTATAAATTAGTGGAAGCAGTATGTATTCTAAGTGCGGGTCCACCTTTATCTTTTCCTGATGAACCTGCAACATAAGAATCTTGTGTACCTGCATCCACAATTACCTGATTTTCTACACTAACAGGAATATAATTCATTGAAGTGGCAGAAAACATCAAGATCAAAACATCCAAATCTGGACTAGTTCCCTGCACATATGTTTGATCTCAAGAAAAGAAATAGTAATTCCTCTTACTACCCTTGTTGGTCCTTTGTATGTATACTCTAAAAGCTATACAATGTAAGAGTATCCAAGCAAAATTAAACCTTCATCATATTTCCCATCAAATTTGCCTCAGTAATCTAAGGTGTTTTAAAAATAGTCCCAAAAGGGCACCCAAAAGTTCCATCAAACTAATACTTGGTGATATACGCTATTAAATTCATATCGGTGTCTATTTTGAGGTTTGGTCACTAATTTACCCTCTGTAACATACCCCAATGTGGCTAATCCAGCATAAATTTTAGCATCAGATAAATTATGTATTCATGTTGCATCTGCCAATTGAAGTTTACTTCTAACAGATGCCTCAGTAATATTATACTCTTTAGAGTCTATAGATGCTACTAATTGTTGAGTCCCATTAGCAAGTGTTCTGACAGTGGCAGTTTGCCAGAACTGTTTGACTAGGGAGTCATAGATAGTAGGATTATGAGTTAAGGCATACCTGAGAGATGTACCTTTAGGGAAATCCACTACCTCAGTGAAACCAACACTTTCATTTGGTTTCTTCAAGAAAGCGACCATATTATGCTTGTCTGAGTACTTTAAGTTAGCCATATGGACTTGTTGATGAATAGAAATCGTAAGAATGGAAAATCTAATCCTGGGTTTGATACGAGTGAATGAATAAGTGCTGGTAGAGAGAGAGAATTGAGTTTTAATCGATGAAAAATAAGGTTTCTTATTGGACCGACTGTAAAAGAAGTTTCTTTAGAGCAAAGAAAGATATTTTATTAAAGAAAGTGCAGTAATTATCCAAATAGAAACCTATGTTAGAAGTACGCGCCGTAAAACTCTCTAACGGTAATATATAAATGAAGAAAAGTCAATTTTCCCTCACAAGCACCAACGGTCATCCACTAGTATTAAAATTATTCTACCAGTACTAATATAGACTACCAGAATTAACTTATAGACTATCAGTATTAACCTATAGACTATAAGAATTAACTTTAAGTCCATAGAATTAACAAGTAATCTACCAGAATTAACTAGTAGACTACCAGAATTAACTCTAATACTTAGTACTTACAGACCAGATAGGAGTAGATTTGTCCAGCACTGCATCTATCCATCCTCAAGTCCATGCTTATCCTTTTCTTGTTGATGCTTTCTCCTTTGGGATCACTTCCAAAAGCCGTAAAGCCTCTATTTAAATCTTCATAGTCTGGAAGATAAGCGTTGTTTCCAGTCATATGGCTAGAGCAACCACTATCTACCACTGCATGATCCTGTAACAAGATCTCTGGATTGCCCTGCACAAAAGGTAAGAGAATTAGTATCTCTTAGGGATCCAAGTCAATATTGACTTGGAAACCCCTTTTGGGTCTACATACTCAAACTTCTTGAGCATGTAAAAGCCATTATATTTGTACACATGATCCTGGTAATTCATCTTTGGCCTCCATACCCATTTATCCTTCTTAAGGACATTTTCCACCTTACCCTTACTAACTACTGCCCTTGACCCAACAGTAGTCATGTTTTTAACCCTAAAAGTTTTCACGTCAGGTTTTAAGTCTTTGGGTCTGTAAACTGGTTGGGTGAAGTAAGACCTCTTGATTGGTGAGTTTAAGGCTTTTGGTCTTGCAATGTCCAATCTTGGGTGATTTGGTCTAATAACACTATTAGATTGTGCTATTTTTAAGGCCAATGGCCTAGCAGTACTAACAGGCCTAACAGGCCTAATAGTACTAATAGACCTAGCAATACTAACATTTGATCTATCAGTATTAACTAAACCTGATCTGGTTAGTACTGCTGATGGGTTAAAGGTCCTTTTTGCATGAGGGTATTTCCAATTTTTTGAAAAGTTTTGGTGATTTACCCTTTTACCATAATCCCATACTGGTTTGACTTCCCTTTTTCTAGTATTGACCACATTCTTAAACCTACGTTCAGGACTCTTTCTGTCATAGAAATCATAGTCTTTTATCAAATGGCCAGTGCTTTTGTAAACAAAACAAGCTTTTATTTTATGTACTTTCTTAAAACCAATCCCTTGTTTTTATGAAGTTTGACCACTTTTATCAGCTTGACTCCTAACAGCTTGAGTCACATTAGGCTTAATAGAACTAACAGTTTGGACAGCACACACATCATCCTCATCATCTGAGGTCCAATCCTCAATGATGACTTCATCCCTGTTAATCTTTGACTTAGACACAACTGTTTCATTGACAGACTTAGGTTTTACTATAGTTGCTTCATTTGTGGTACCTACAGTCTTGTTAGTTTCAGTTGTCTTACACTCTATGATTTTATTTCTAAAAGCATACTCATCTAGTTCTGCAAATGATATATCAGGTCTTAGGGTTAGTGGGTTCCCTGTAATTAGAGGGGGAATAGCATGATACTCATTTGCTTTAATGAACATATTATTTTCTAGTGTACTCTCTTCATCACTAGACCTTACCTCAAAAACAGTCAAACTGTTCTCGCTATCAGTTTTAGATTTATTACTCAAATCATCCATTTGTGTGCCAAACCCTAATCCATTTTTATCATGAGTACTCATCTGACTATTAATTATCTTAGTAAGATTCTTTGATGACCCTTCCCATTTTTCAATCTTTAGTTTCAATTCATCTTTTTCCGTAACAACATTTTCTAATTCCAGATTTAAGTTAATTTTTATTTCTCTACACTTAAGATCATAATTTTGAAACTCATATCTCTCACCCTAAGCTAATTCATTCTTTTCATGTCCAAGAATTATAGCTTCTAGTTTGGCTATTTCATAACCCCTAATTTCTAGTTTGGCTTTGTTATGCTTTTCTCTTTCAGTATCATAGTTCTTTTGAAGAAATTTAAATGATTCAATACATTTAGAACACTTTTTTACCTCACTATCAGAAGAACATGATGAGTTTGATGAAGAGATTGCCATCAAAGCATAGTTGACTGGTTCAACTTCAAAATCATTGCTCCAGTCATAGCCTCCTCGACCATCTTGAGCCACTAGTGCCTGAGATGAAGATTCAGTTGTTTGTGCATTGCTTCTGTCACCATAAGTTCTTCTTCCTTGACTCCTTCCAGATCTACATTCTCTAGCAAAATGTCCTTTTCTATGACAATTGTAGCACTCAATCTTTGACTTATCAAGAGAAACATGTCGTTTTTCTTTGAAATCCATATTTCTTCCTCTCCTCTGAATGAACTTCTTTACTCTGACAGTCAACATAGCCACCTGCCATCGAAGATCCAATTCCTCTAAGTCATCTCCATCCATCTGCTGAAAATCCTCATTCTTAAGTTAAGGACTGGTTGTAAGTTGTGCAAGAAAGGAGTAAGCTATATCATGAGCACTTGGAGTAGATGGAACTTGATTAATTCCACCAGCAGTACTAACTCTAATATCTCCACTGGCAGTACTAACTTCATTAGTACTGTTAGTATTCTCAAAGGAAAGAAAAGCCAAATTTTAAGAAGCAGAGTTAGAACCTGAAGACCTTTTCAATTCATCTTCATACACCCTAAGATTGTTGTAAAGGTCATCAATATCAACTTCATCAATATTTGGTTTATTTCTCATGATCAGTGTTATTTGACTCCATGAAGGAGGAAGTCTTCTTAAAAACTTTTGATTTATGTCTTCCTTTGATACATAGGCTCCATGAATTTCTAGTTGACTTATGAGTTTCTGAAATCTATCATAAGCCTTATCCAAAGTTTCATTAGATGCAGTAACAAAATTTTCAAACTGATGTTTCAGAACATTCTTTTGCATCTTTTTAGATTCCTCATTACCTCCAAATCTAGATTTTATTGCAGCCTACAAAGATTTAGCATCAGGAACATTGTGGAACTTGAGGAGGTACTCATCAGGTATTGCTAAGAGCAAGATGCTCTTAATCCTTTCTTGATTCCTTCTAGCAGCCAATTGTTTTGCAGTCTTAGGAACAGGAGGACTAGATTGTTCTCCTGAAGGTGTAGCCTCATCTTCCAGATCTCCATTGACAATAATATCCCACAGATTATGATCTGTGTGACAAATGTATTGTCTCATCCTCATACTCCAGATATCGTATTCTCCCTTCTTAATGATAGGGATCTTCATAGCAGTGATTGTTGGTGGAGGAGTATCTTGATCAGCCATCTCTTTGATTTGTAGTAGTTCTGATTCAAAAGAAGTTCTTCTTTTTCAGAGTTTCCTCACAAGCTCTGATACCACTTGTAGGATCCCTTTGCTTAATGGATCTTAACCTTTAGCTTGTAAAGGGTTTGTTGCCTTAGATAAATCTAAAGTAACAATGATGAAACAATGATTAACCACTATTGATTACGCGGAATTTAATCAACAATGTAAAGAAGAACACAATCAAAACACTTTTATATTGAACTTTGAATCTGCCTAGGTTACAGATTACAAACTATGATTACTATTCGATCTCTATGATCTTCTGTAGAACTATATCTACTAACTATGCCTAGGGATCCTTTTATAGACTAAGGAAACCCTAATGGGCTTTACAAAACGCGTATAAAGATAATGCATATCTTTTCCTAAGATATCTCATGCATATCTTTAACTCTAACTAATTTCTGTGTAAGCAGACTTAACTATTACACAAACAGTATTAACTATTTAATACTGCCAGTACTAACTATGATAAACCTTCTACCAGTACTAACTATTACACTAGCAAAATTAACTACAATACTAACAGAATTAAGTCTGTTATACAAAATTCCTAACACCTTTGAGCTAGATGCAGTAAAATTTCCATACTGCTGCTTTAGAAGATTCCTCTGAGTCTTTTTAGTAGAAGCATTCCCTCCAAACCTCTTCTCAATAGCCTGTAGCAATGACTTGGCATCTTTGATGGAGTTAAACTTTAATTGATGTTCATTAGGGATTCCTATCAATAAAGTTCTTCTTGCCTTTAACTCTAACCTCCTTTGTGCCTTTTCTTCAGCAGTTGCATAAACAATTATAGTCTCAACACCTTCAACAAGTTTTGTTATTGGAGGTGCATTACCATTCTCTATGACTTCCCATAGAGAATAATCAACCATCTGGATGTCCTGTTCCATCCTCATACTCACCTGGTTTAAGCATAGGCACTTTTGATGTAGCTACCATATGTACTGAGTCTTGATCCATGTCTTCTTAGCAAAGTTTCTCAAAGCAACAAGCTCTTATACCACTTGTTGATCCCACTTGAATGGATCTTGAATTACTTAGCATGTGTAAGGTTTAGTTATGCAAGATAAATCCTACACAACTATGATAGAAACTTTATTTGATAATACCAAAGATTATGTGGAATCTAATCTTTACTATAAGAAGAATTCTTCAATGAAATAGTAATTCTAATGAACATACAGATTAACAAACAAAATCTTCAATATATTAATACGAATACTCTAACTAGTATTAGGGTTACAAAACTTAAAGCTATGAACAACTATATGAATGACTCGTTTTTGACACATAGAACTCTATGCCCTAGGTCCTCCTTTTATACACCAAAAGGTTCTAGTCGATTTACAACATATTCTTAAAACATAGAATATTCTCTAAGATCTATTATATAAATAAGAATCCTTATCAACTAAGTAATCTTGATCTTTAAGCAATCTTTATCTTCTCTGAGCAGTCTTTTTCCTTTCAGTAGTTGTAATCTTTCAGCAAATCTAACTTTGTACCAGTAGCATTAACTTTGAACACTAGTAGTAGTAACTTATACACCAGCAGCATTAACTGTGTAGTTTTCTTATTATTTAAATAAATGGTTAAAATCAGGTGTGGTGCTTGCGAATTAAATGATTATTGTGAACCTTTTTAATGGACCTTTTCTTCTGTTCATGAGTTTGATTGTTGAAAGGGTCATAAGTTAAAAGGATAAAATTATTATTTGATGGGTATTGTTACTTTTTACATGTGCGTGGGGACCAGCAATGACTTAGTTGGGAAATCGATGAGTGCTAAAACACACATCTTTTTATAACCCAGACAAACACTATTAATCAGAACTAAAATTGCTAATATACGGATAATTATTGTGCAAGTAAGCTTGTTTGGTACAGTTTATGACTCTTGACAGGTAAAAAGCAGATTGAAATGGTGCAAAAATACGAGGTATCTTACGCGGTTCGTCGCAAACCAAGAGTGCCTAATATATTCAAAATCAAGACAAGTCGTGAACAATCACCAAGCATGCACCATTGGTAAAAGAAGCACCAAAAACCAAGTTCGACGGAGCCTTAACTAACTCTTATGTGGGTCGGGCCCGAGCACCATTTATATGGTCGTACCGACCCAAGATTTTTATAACTCAAAATTGGAAGTGCCAATATCGTTTAGCCCAGTATTTGATGGCGTCACACGACAGCCCAAAAGACTTGGCCCAGTAGAAAAATGGACTCATCAAGGCCCAATGCAAATCAAAGCTAAATTCGTCTTTTGAAGTGTATATCTGTGATGGAATTTGAAAAGAATGGAAGTAGTGTCACGTGCCCTTAATAAATTCAATATGCCTCACATGACCATCCACTAACCAAATATCATTGTCCCAGTGTTAATCTGACACTTGGAACGCTTTTCATTCCATTCTCATTGTAATTCAAGCACAGAGGAAAAGAAATAAAAAACAGTAGGACTTAAGAATCGTGGTAAGTTGTTCTCATTAACGCAAAGAAAGGATACGAGGACATGCTATTGGATTAGTGGAACGAACACTCAATGGTTAGTACGATAGATACGAATTGACATAATAGTAATAGAGCAACAAGTATTGAAGTCATTGTTACACAGTCTCTCAACTAAATTACTAATGTATCCCTCATTCTTGGATTTATGATTGAGAAAGACTCGATAGAAAAGATGATTTATACGACGACTCACCTCCAATTCCTCATTTTTGCTCTAAAAATCAACACAGAGCACGCACAGTACCAGAATATACGGGAAGTCTTAGTTTTTAGATTTTAGAGTAGAATAATACATATATTAGCTATTTTATTTTCCGCTTATAGTAACTATAAATTTCTGGCTTAATGATAAAGGTACTCTTTAACTTATTAATGTACTCTTTTAGCTTATTAATGAAAATGGTTTGAGTTTGTTGGATTTTGTTTTGCTTATTCTCACAACTTTTTCTCCTTCTTATTTTGAAATCGTTTGGCTTATTTAATAAGCTAAACTAGTTGAGCTTATTTTCTAAGCAGTTTGTGTTGGCTTATTTTTCCTTTCTATTTCTTCTTCTAATCCTCTAGCTCGATTCGATCTTATGAAAAAGTGCATCGAGTTTTTATACTCGACTTATTTTTAAAATAATTCTTTGACACTTTTTAGTATCGAGAGCTTATTTGGTCGGTTTAGTGCTTGTTTCAGAAAACAGTTTTAGCTTATGTACTTGTCGTCTCTTTTCTTTAGCTCGATTCGAACGCAAATGAGGTGTGTGAGCTTTTAAGCCTGGCTTATTTATAAGCCTTGTCACCTTGTAGTTTCGAGAGCTTCTTCTCTTAGCTTATGGTCTTAAAAGCATTGTTTCCTAAATCTAGTTTGGCTTAATAGTTAAATCGATTTCGTGTGTTTATATTGGCTAATTTGCTAGGGCTTATCTCGAATCAATAAGTGTTACACGAGCTTATTATAAGCTTCAGCTTATTTGTAAGTTTGCTTCTTTAGTCTTGTAGTTTAGATCTGTTATGCATTAGGTAAAAGCTTATGTTTACAAAGTATTTGGACCTATTTTTGGAATTCGTTGATGGGCTTGGTTTAATCTTATGGTACATTTGATTTAATGGACCACTACCTACGTTTGGATTACTAATTGTTGGGCCGTGTTATTTGGTAATAACTTAGGATTGATATTAATGTTAATAGTAGTGTTTAGTATTGTTATAACAGTTCATGTTTGTTATATTGTTTTTGGTACCGGTCAACTCATAGGCGTGGAGCTTAAGGGTTTATTTAGCTAGACCGAATTTGATTATTTGTTTTAGCTAAATAAATCGGTTGGTTTTCGTTTAATTGCGGGTCTTCAATTCGGTTCCATTTTCTATCATTTTTCAATTAATTAGTGTAGATTTATTTTTTAATATATTTGCGTATTTGATTTTTGCTATGCTTAGTGTAGATTTATTTTTTGTCGTTAAATGCTATGTTTGTTAAATTAAATTTCGTTATGAGTAGTGAGTAAATAACTTGTGTTTGCTAAGTGATTAATGATTTGGAATTTAAGTGCGGGTTTAAAAAGGTTTAAAAAAATTAATAGTCAATTTACATAACGTCATCTACTTTTAATGCAATTTAAATACTTGTCATTTATTTTAAAAAAAACATTTTACTTTACTTGTCATTTAATTTCTTGAAACTTATTTTCTAAGGATTTTAATTCGTTAAACCTAAGCCCGCACTTAAGGAACATTTCACGTCACTTAGCAAGCATATTTGTCATTTATATCTTTTAAATCAGTTTTAGTTTAATCTTTTAGTTTTTAATTTTAGAATTAATGTTAGTTTAATTTTTAGTATAAAAATAGTTTAAAACCAAAACCAAAATATTTGTCATTCAAGCACCAAACGAAACATTCTCATGAATTTTGGTATGTGCTTAATTACACATACCTTTTACCTTTAAAAACGAGCTAAAATAACCAAAAACGGACTCAAAATGCCAA